>PVKP010038610.1:0-20759 GCA_004027715.1 Plecturocebus donacophilus
GGCATGGCAGGCGTGGTCAGGTGTGGGCAGGTGTGAGCAGGCATGGGCAGGCATGGCAGGCATGGCAAGCGTGGGCAGGCGTGGGCAGGCCCAGCACAGGCCCCACCTCGTCTCTCCCTTGAGTGACGCCCCATCCTCAGGGCGGCGTCATCAACCCTCTTCATTAAGTCCCCACTTTCCTGCCTGTCCGTTCCCTGCATCTCCCATTCAGCATCTCTCCCATCTTTCACTCATCACATCTGCCCTGCCCCTTGTTGCGTGCCAGGCACTGCACCAGCCACTGGGAATATGACCATTAATAAGGCCCATGAATAAATCACAGCATCTTCTAAAGAGACGAGCAGCTCTAAGTGCTGTAATAAACTGTGTGTGAATGCAGAGAGGGAGCAATTAAAACTGTCTGGGAACGGGAGGACAGGCAAGGTTCAAGGAGGTGCTTCTGAGGCTCTGACACCCTAGCTGGGCCTGAAGGGCCAGCAGACCATGGCACAAGGGTGACTCCAGCACAGCCCACTGCCCTCAGACAGAGCAGGCTGTGTTCCAGGAGCCCGGGACCCACTGAGGAACACAGGTGGATCGGCTGGAGCACGAGGGGCCCGGAGGACCCAGGGAGGACTTGAGACTCCTTCCTCACAACTGGGAGCTTGTGATAGAGATGAGGGGTGTGACATGGTTGGACAAGAATTAGAAAGACTCCTTTCTAACCCTGGACTCCCTAACTCACCCCCTTCTAGCTTTACATTTCTTCAGAGACCTTATTACCATCTGTATATTTTACTTATTAGGCCGTATTGTATGAAACGGCCGTTCTTGTAGGTCAAAATGAGAGGCTATTGGCAAGTTCACTCTGTTAAACCATGGTTTTATTTATGTATATTTTTTATTTATGTTATATATACTTCGTTATAGCTCTTTTTTTGTGTGTGAGACGGAGTCTCTCACTCTTGTTGCCCAGGCTGGTGTGCAATGGCGCAATCTCGGCTTACTGCAACCTCCACCTCCCTGGTTCAAGTGATTCTCCTGCCTCAGCCTCTAGAGTAGCTGGATTATATGCGCCCAGTACCATGCCTGGCTAACTTCTTGTATTTTTAGTAGAGACAGGGTTTCACTATGTTGATCAGGCTAGTCTCAAACTCCTGACCTCAGGTGATCCACCCACATCGGCCTCCCAAAGTGCTGGGATTGCAGGCATGAGCCACCATGCTGAGCCTAGTTATATCTTATACTGATGAAGCCTAGAAGAGTGCCTGGCATAGAGTGCCTGCTCAATAAGAATTTGCAGAATAAATGCAGGAATGAGCAAGGAGGGACTGGGGAGATGGAGGTCCTGTTTAGTCTCCCTTCCCAAACATGGAAGCTCCTAGAGAACAGAGATCTTGAACTCAGCCAAAGATAGCAGCAGACCTGCCTCTATTCCTCTTACTTTCTGAGTGGCTCTGAAGTAACTGACTTTTGTAAGCTTTGCTTTCTTCACCAGTAAATAGGAGCAAGGGCAGATGTCTCCAGTGTGTGTCATTCAGATCATATCAGAGGTCATGGAAAATGTACCACATCGTAACAGACATGCAGTAGGCACACCGTAAATGCAATCTCCTTCTTTATATGCTGGACCCTATTTTGCCCTATTCATACATAAAGACTCACAGCATCAAGATGTCTTTTTTAATGTGAACATTGACGTACATTGAGTTTGACAAGAGAGAGACTCTAACCGTGCCCAGTGGGGTGTGCTCCCATGACAGCAGTGGACTCTGAGTGAGCGGATGTGGGTCCCATCTGCCTCAGCCCCTCCCTGGATCTGTGGCTCTCAGAAGGTCACTCAGCCTCTCTCCTGGACTTCTGCTCAGAGCTGGAGGTGGGCCAGCCCATCTCTAGGTTCTTCCAGCTCATTTGCTTTGGGGAAACATCCTTTGAAAAGTCCCTGGCCAGTGCAGTGGCTCATGCCTATAATCCCAGCACTTTGGGAGGCCAAGGCAGGTAGCTCACTTGAGCCCAGGAGTTTGAGAACAGCCTGGGCAACATAGTGAGACTCTGTCTCTACAAAATATGAAAAGACTTGCTGGGTGTGGTGGTGTGCACCTGCAGCCCCAGCTACTGGAAAGGCTGAAGCAGGAGGATCACTTGAGCCCAGGAGTTCAAGGTTGCAGTGAACCATGTTTGCTCCACAGCACTCCAACCTGGGTGACAGAGTGAGACTGTCTCTTTATAAAAGAAAAGAAAAGAAAAAACTCTGTGCTCTCTAGAATCTGAGCTTCCATTTGATCCTAGGAGTTGGAGGGCAATGTCCTTACTTAAAGAAGCAGCAGGGCTGTTGCCTGCACCCAGCCAACACCCTGCCGGACAGCCGTCCCAATCCACCATTGCATAGTGGGTGGCCACCAGGAGCAGTCTCCAGGAGCCTGAGTCCTGCTGTGCTGCCACAGAATCAGCTCCCGGAGACTGCAGACAGAGCCGGCCTCCGTCTCAGTGGCACCTCCACCCTTGTGTGCCCTGTAGGGTCCCGACATTGTGACTGGTTTTGATCCCATGTTTTGACATAGTCATGTGGATGTGGAGACACTGACTCAGTGTAAAAACCAAACATTGTATTTTCGGCTCTTTTTTTATAGTTACCAAGGAAGGCGTCGAAACGACCGTCACCAGCTTCCTCTATCCATCACCTGTACGGCAGCAGCCAACAGGCCCCACTCTTAGGATGAGACTGGCAAAGGTGTGAGAATCAAATGGGAAATGAAATTTTTTTAAAAGGAGGGAGGGGGCAGGGATGGCAGAGTCAAGGAAGGGTCAGGGACATCTGTGGGACACATTACCTGGACATAAAGCTCAATAATTTTCATTTTGAGTTGAGTACTTGAGTGCAGCCAAATCAAAACATTCCCAATCAAAACACCCCCCTCTGCACCTTCCGGGAGACTCAACCTCCAGAGCATAGGCAGAGCTGTCACCCAGTAATCCCAGCAGAAAGACGAGAGGCTTCTTACTAATCTTAGGAGATTATTATACTAGTAGTCACTCCCATTTTACACACAGAAAGTTGAGGCTCAGAGAGTAGCAGGAATCTGTTCAGGATGGCCCATTTTCCTGGGGGCAAAGGAGATCCAAACCCAAGCTTTTGGATTCCTGAGCCAGAGCATTGCCAGCAGGGGCATCTGCTGGTGTCCTAGGGCAGGGACAGCAGTGTCACATGAGAAGAACTGGCATCAATGGAGACAAAGAATGCAGACAGCCAGAGAGAGTGAAGGAAGCAGCCCTTTGATCTACTCAGAAACAAATGTGCCCGGATCACCTCCTCCAGCGGGCAGAGTCATTGATGACAGTGGACAGCCCGCATCTGACCAGGTGAGCATGCACTGGTGACCATAAAGGCAGCTGCAGAACCGGAAATCTACCCCAACCCCACGTGTTAAACCGCTGGCCCATCCAGCCACCCATCCGTCAAGGTAATCGTGCTCCTTCTGCCCATCAGACAGATTTATTAGGAGCAGCAGCAGGAGCCCATCGGAGCCCAGTCACAGCACCCCCCCATCAATCCCAACACAGGGCGGACGAGAGACAGAATATATGTAAGGTCATTTGGAGATGGAAAAAAATCATTCACAGCACTCCCGAAATAGCCGATCTCCGCTTTGCAGCAATTGCCACCTTCTTGGCCCTAAATCAAAGTCTGCTGTGAGAAGCAAACTCAATCTTCTCTCTCCCAAGTTTTGCCTTTTATGAGATCAGCAATAAATTGGGGTGTGGACAGAAAAAAGGCACCAAAGGTCGCTGGAATCTGGACATGTCTGTGCAGCCCCGAGGGCATGGGAAGGCAAAGGCAATGAGAGGTGAGAAGAGCACCTGGGTGGGAACAGGGCTGGTGGTGACAGAAGCCTCAGGAGGGCCCGGCTCTCTCTAGGATGGCACGCGCACCGCTGAGTCAGTACTGAGTGGACACAGGAACCCACCAGCAAACCAAACCAATTCCTGACTTCATGAATCTCTCATTCTAGTTAAAGAGAAGGCACTCGTGCTGCCTTGTTATAGGTAAACAATGAGAGCCTTCATGCTCTTTGTGGCTGTTTGTGATTATCACAGCCTGGGACACGATTAAACTCTCCAGGGTGTCAGGAGAACCCCTGAGATGAAGAGACTTTTAAACTCCTCCTACAAAGGCTGCTGTTTCTCTAGGCTCCACCTTTCAAGCTCTTCTCTGTTCACTCAGTAGCAAGGTTTCTCAATGCGGGCACTAATGGCGTTTGGGGCTAGATACTTCTCTGCTGTAGGGAGCTGTCCTGTGTAGGGTGGGATGTTTAGCAGCGTCCCTGGCCTCTATCCACTAGATGCCGGCAGCATCCACCAGTTGTAACAATGAAAAATGTCATGAGACATTGCCAAATGTCCTCTGAGGAGCAAACCTACCCCCACTGAGAACCACCTCTGCCAAGGGCTCAACCATCTGAGAGCAGCCCCTCTCTCTGCAGCCCCAGGCCTCTCTGCTAAGCTCCTGCGCATCCCATAGGGCCATCTGCCTGCTAGATATTGCCCCCTCGATGACACCTCAAATGCAGTCAGCCCCATCCATGGTCCCCCCAACGTGACCCCTCCAGGGCACCTTCTCTGACCGCAAAGCTCATCTTTGGCAATGTTTTCTATCTCTGCCACTTCTTGCCTGTGCAACCCAAAACAAAATATATGCAGGTATCTCCTCTGAAAAATAACAATAGCAATAATAATCACCTCCTAGGGCTATGGCAGGAATAAAATAATATTATATAGAAAAGGGCATCTCCGAGATCATTTGTCTGCCATATGATGAGAGCTTAATAGATGCTTATAGAAACGTCTTGAAATAATTAAGTCATCCACCTAAAGAGGTTAAAGCATGCATGGCCTTGAGATGAAGGCAAATGAAAGACTGCATTTCAGTACAAGGGATGTCACAGTCACTTGCTGACATGTAGATCGCTCAATAAAATAATCAATGAACAGATGAGTGGGTGATCGGAAGTGGTCCCTGATTCCCAGGAAGTAGCAACATTTGCCAGCGAGGGCCTTTCACGTGCCGAGCCCACGTGGCTCTCCTTGGCATTTCTCTGCCGTCCACCGCAGGTGAGCTCGTGCATGGTGGGTGCTCAGTGAGGCCTTGTTGGTTAAACACCAACGGAGAATGCTAATGTTTCTCCAGATCTATCTGAGAAGGGAGAAGGAGAAAAAGGAGGGAATGTATGTAGGAGTTTAGTGAGAACAGACTTCAGAAGGACCAAACTCCAGGAAATCCTATCCGTCTGCCTGACAGACAGGAGTGTTGGAGTCACCAGAGCTTCCAGGCACAGCAACACGGCTCTCCAGAGCCAGGTGGATCTCCGTGTTTTGCCACCGCCAAGGAACAAGATGGGTGGAATAGAAACCAGCCTGTATAAAAACCGATTCTGAGATGTGTCCAGCTCCTTTTACGAAACAAGAATGGTGGTATAACCAACATTATCAAAGTGGAAGTCCTTGGCTGAGATTGGGACCCTGCAGGAAACAACATAGCCCTCCTTGAGGGCACAGCCCAGTAAGAACATTTACTATAAGGTAAGTTCCCTGGCTGTGTACTTGCTGGAATAGGGGCTGGCCATTGTGGTTTCAAGTCTTTCCTGGGAGCCTTCCCCTTGCTGAGTAATTGTAGGCAAGTCCCTTCTCTTCTGTAGGCTATAGCAAGTTACCTTATTTTCAACATGAGTGGTTGGCCTAGATGATTTCAAAATCCTTCCCAGCAATAACATCCTATAGGTTGAATCATCAGCCTGAGGTTTAGTCCCAGGCAGTGGTGTGTGGGAGAGAGCATGCTCGTGTGTGCGTGCGTGTGTGTGTGTGTGTTTGCAGTGTCCTTTAAGTTGATTGATAATGTCTCACATCAGATGCCAACAATAAATGCAGATGGTGGAGACCTCATTTCTAGCATCCACTGCCTTCAAAACAGATAAGGACTCTGGGCAAAGCATGACACCTCTAACATGCATAAGTACGCCTGGCAAGCTTTGGGGCCCCCAGGGTCTTTTTTTTTTCTGGCAGGTATGCTAAACGTGTGCACAAAATCGTGTGACAAACATTGCGTACATCTTCGCTTTACAAAAAGCAGGTGTCTCATTGACCCAGGAAAGTTGCCCTGCTCTGCCTCTAATAAATGAGGCCGTGAGACCAACACTTCTTTTCTGAATAATTATCTTCTGAAGGCTGCAGGGACAGATGACGAGAAAATCAAATTTGTTTAAGACAATACAAAATAAAGTAGAATTAAATACACATACGTATGGCCACTAGAATTACAGGGAAGTCCTTCCAGAAGGTGGCCTCTTTGACGCTAGGTAAACAACAGGATCATCTGAAAACCCAGTGTTCTCCCTATTCTACTGTTTTTAGGTTTGCTGGTGCCTTATCACTACTGAGGAATTTATTAAATGTAAATCTTAAAAGAGATGATACAAGCCTTATATCTAAATATTCTCCTATTTCTCATTCTCCCCTTGAGTTGTGTCTCTGTTCTTCCCACTCCCACAGTAATCTACCTAAGAAATAAATAAAACGGTGTCACTCCCTTTCTGAAAAACCCCCAGTGAAAATCCCCAGGTTGAAATCCAAATCTGCAAGTGGGGACTTCAAGGATCTGCAGGGTTCCCGACTAGCCCTCTTTTTACTGTCAGTCTCCCCTGCACCCTTGCTCCCAAGATGCTCGCTTCTCACCCGAAGGCACACAGAAACTCTCAGCCACTCCCCCACACCCAGGATCTTTCTTTTTCTTTCACACCTCAAGCCTTTGTTCATGCTGATGCCTTTACCAGATTGGCCTTTCCCAGCCCTTTATTTGCCTAAGAAACTCCTACTCCTCTTTAAGACTTCGCTCAAATGTTGATTCCTCAGGAGAATTTTCCCAAATGTCCTCATTCTCTTCATCAGCAAATATTTGTTGTGGGTCCCCAGCCCCAGGCATTAATGGCACAGAAATCAGTGGTGAGAGAGACACGCTGAGAGAGTGGAGACCAGAGGATGTTACCAAGGGGGCGCAAGTCCCCCAGGGAGCAGACCCTGGGTGCAGTGCATGGCACATGGAGGGCATTCATAAGCGTTGGTGGAATAAACGTTCCAGGGATGGGTGAGTAATCCGCCTGGGACACCAGGAAGCCGCGGGGCCCTCCCAGGAGCCAGTGGAAGCAGCCGTAGGTGGGGTCCTCTGCGGTGCCACAAGGAATGTCACCCCAACCCGGGCAACTGGTCTGGCTGCTGACACTGCCAAGGCCCAGGAAAGGATGGGCCCTGAACTGAAGCTGAGCGGGTCGGGGGCTGGGCAAGTGGGTGGAGGCAGGAAGAGCCCAAAGGAGGCGTGCTGAGCCTCACCTTTGAGAGACAAGAGGGGGCTCCCGCAGGCCCCAGGAAGGGGGACCAGGAGGCAGTCCACATCTCCTAAATGACCAACAAAAGACGGTGTCCTTGAAACACCCAGTGAGCAGCGGCTCTTTGGCCTGGTTCCCCCGCGGCAGCTCTGATACTGCTGGCATGCAGAGAGCACTCAGTGTGTCCCAGGTGCACAGTCACGTGGGTTAGCAAGTAAATGAACAAGCACACAAAAGGACCAGGGACCAGGAGGCAAGAAGTCCTGGCTGTCAGGATCGCAGCACTTGGCTTTTGGTAACTCCCTCAGTTTCCCTTGAAAAGAAAAGCCTCCAAGGACAGTGAGATGAGGGATAGGTGAGACGGAAAATCAAGAGACACACCAGAGGTCATCTTAATTTTTCTCCCTTTAGGTCTATTAAGGAGAAAGACCCTCTCAGGGTCCTTTCTAGACCCTCAGGAGTAGAGTCCCAGCCTAGAACCCCAAAGGTACTCCATAAAGGAGTGTCACATGCATGCATGGGGGCCTGTGTTTCTGCAGTTAAGAACATGACCTCTCCCATATCACCCTCCAAGGTCACACTGAGTCTCACCCCACCAGCAAGCCTGTGTTGTGTGCCTTGGCTCATGAAATGCTTCTCGTGGTAGGAAAATGCCATTTTTAGATAGACAGACACAAGTAAAATTCAGCATGACCCAAGCCCTGACTCAGACTACAGAAGCCCAGCAAGCTCCATGTCCTAGCACTGGGCATCTCCTTCCTCTTTCCTATCCAAGCAGTTGGAGAAAGTTCGGCAGGGGAGTGTGGACACCAGCCAGGAAAAAGATAGATTCAGGCAGAGAAGAGAGTTCAGGAAGAGAAGAGGTGAGGGATTGGGACCAGCCCAGACACTGGACAGAGAGAGAATCTGGCCCTTCCTTCCTGATGGGCAAACAGAGCCCCACAGTGGCCACAGGATCTGCAGGGAGTCCTTGGCACAAGGAGAAGAGTTGGGAAAGAAGGGGAGGGCAATGGGGGTATGCTGAGGATGACTGGGACCCCAGGCTGAGGAGGCTGACTGAATTCAACAGGCCCTGGGAGCCATGGAAGCCACTGGAGCTGAGAAAGTGCATGGCACCAGCATCGGGTGACTGCAGGGCAAAGCCCGGAGCAGAAAAGCAGCACAGGGTTGAGACTGCACCCAAGGCTGGAGAGCCACGGCCTGCCTGGGTAAGTGCTGAGTGCTCCAAGGAGACATCCTACAGAGGTGGAACTCCATTGTATCTTTGTAGAGAGAACAGCAAGCAGCCCTTATGAGCCCCTGCCTGGTCACAGAAAAAAAAGCTCGCCTGCAATACGCAAGCAAGCAATGGGGCAGGGAAAGCATTTGCTTAGGATGCACACAGTCCAGGCTGGAGCATTCCTAGTGTCAAACCAGGCTTCCGACTGTGTGGAGGTAAGGGCAGGCTTGGGCCAATGCCCCAGCATTGAGTCTAACAAAATGCAATGGTAGGGGCTCCATCAGTGTCTGTGGAATGGAGAGTCTCCTCTACCTCTCTGAGCTTTGGTCCCTTCTCTTGGAAAAAAACCCCAGATTGGGATGATATTTGCAATGTACTTAGAGCATGGTAGGAGCTCCACAAATGGTCTTGTGATTAATTATCCTTCACGGATAAGGAAAGTGATCAGTAAAAAAACTGTGAGACGGAATTAGCAACTGATCAAATGTCTAGAGAAGAGTTTTTAAAGTTTTGTATAACATTACTTTCCAAAACTGGCCCATGTCAATAATTTCTTCTGGTAGATCCAGACCACTCATGGCCAGTATTGAAATTTGTTAGATAGAGTGAACTCAAGTTTCTCTTCAAAGAATCAGTATGTCTGTATGTTCAGATCCCTTATTCTTTAATTCTCCCTTTTAACTTTCCGGTTCTCTGCGCCCCCTTTTGCCTCTAGTTTCGATAAACAACTTTCCCACCAGTTCTAATCAGTAGTTCACATCTGCTCCCCTGGTCACCTGCTTTGACCTGAGTCACCCCTGGTCATCTGCTCTGACATGTCCCGTAACCGTCCTTCCCACCAAACTACCCACCCTGCCACTCTGACTCATACCCCTGTTCTCTTTAAAATAGCCAATTAGTTTAGTTTAGACTAAACAATTAGAATTAGTTTAGACTGTGCTGTCCAACCCTAGACAATAGGGGAAGGACACAGCAGTAAGGAAGACCTGTGTCAGGGATAAGTACCCCTTCCACTCCCTTGTCCAGGTGTGCACTCACCATCGCTCCATCTATGAGATGCACCCTTCTGTAGAAGTAAACTGCCTTGCTGAGGAAATTTGAATTCAGGTGCTACTTCTTTCATGGCACTAAAAATTTACATATAACAAAATTGTCCTCAATAGAGGGTTCAGTGGTGTCCTTGGAGTCACGAGGCAGGTCAGAGGTGGACCAAACAACAGAAGCCTTGCCTTCCACCTCAAGACCTGCGCAGGCCTTGACCATGGCTTCCCTGGTACAGAGCACAGTGACCCAGTGCTGGGGCTTTGTCTTCTCTCAGGCCAGTCCTCCGGGGAGCAAGGGATCTGGGCAGGCAAAGCTGGAGGCCCTGCAAGAAGGTGGGTTCCAGGGGGACTTCATGCAGAGCTTAAAAGGATGGACCATCTTGGCCTTGAGGTTGCTTCCCATTAAGATAGCACAGTGGCCCCTAGTGACACAAGGACCCTACGGCAGTGATGCTGCACTGAGTAGCCTCTGGGGTAAGTCTGAAATCTGGGGTGGGAGTTGGGGGCAGATCGCTCCCTCCAGAGTATGTCTGGTATAAGGTAGGGAGGAGTGGCACAGCTCAGCCGTACACATTGGGGTTGAGAGGCAGTTTCCAGGTTCGGCCAGCACCTGGAGTGATAAGAAAGCTAAGGCAGGATCCCTGTCACACAGCTTGATATATAGCTCACCCCAGCCCTGCAGATTCTGAACCCAAACTGCTCAACAAGTTCCAAACCCACCTGCTTGTGGGCGGAAGCTCCTGAGGCCTCCCTGCCCTGGTGGGCCTGCCTAGACCCTACATCTCCAGGAAAGGATGGCAGTGGCTGGGACAGGCCAGCGCTTCAGAAAGCTCACCTGCCAGAGGAGCCGCAGCTCATGCCTCACAGGGCTCAAGAAGACCCACGAGCTCACCAGGCAGGGGCTGGGAGGGCTTAAAGTCAAATGCCATTCGTCTCTTCTGATATCATCCTTAAATTCTGCACACCATGACCATTGGGGGAATCCGGGTAAAGAGACCACTCTGTGCTCTCTTTGCAACTTCCTGTGAATCTAAAATTATTTCAAAATGAAAAAATACAAAAACATGACATTGGTCTCCAAAACTGACCTCCTCAGCTCCCGATGCCACCAACCTGGCGATCCTTCAACAACCCCGTCCAACACCCAAGCAAAGCCCCTGATCCAGTGAGGACCTTATTGAGAAGAAACTGCCCCCAGGCTTTGTTCCTCTCCCTCCTTCCACCACCTCTGCTCTAAGTCAGATTTGTATTTCCTTTCACCTTGCATTTGACCCCTTCCTAGGTAGCCCCCTGACCACCATCTCTCTCTGCAGTCTACACTCTGCCTCACCAATGGAAGTCATCTCAACCTCAACTCTGCTGCAAACCCTCCAGGGGCCCCCATTCATTTTGGGATAAAGTCCAGCTCCTCAGCAAGCTCTTCAAAGTCCATCCCAACGTGACCTCAATCCACACATCTGTCCAGCTTCCTCTCGTCACATAAGCCCCACCTCGATGGAACCACAGACTTAGGTACCAGCCCCAGCAGACCACCAGACAGTCCTCAAAAATGCCACCCACTTGCCCAGCCTCTCCTCCTCTGCCCAAGCTGCTCCATCCATCTGGTAGACCTTCCCTAACCACCTCTGTTCATTAAAATCCACCTCTTCCTCCCATACTCAGCTCAAATTTCTTTCCTACTTTGACCCCGCCCAGGAGAAGCATGCCTTCCCATGGCCCCCAGGTGAAGCACAGGAGAGGCACACTCTGACCTCCTTGCCCATTGGGTGTGTGGCACGCATTGGCTGGGCTGTCAATGGTGGGCGTGCCCTGGGGACGAGGACCAGACTTGGCTCATCGTTGGCCCATTAGGGATTTCTGGAATGTATTTGTTGTTGAGGGAAACTCATTCCTCAGTGAAGAAAATCAACATTTGGGTCCCAGAAGAACTGTGCAGTTGTTTTGAAAAGAAGGAGTGGAAACTACTGACCTTCAAAGCAAATTTGAGCTGCGGGTGTGTCTGAAACAAACACACAAAGGGAGGTGGGGGCCGGGAGGGGACAGGAAGACCTTCCAGCTTTGCTGTCGCACCCAGGAGAACCTCTTCCCGAGCCAGGAGGAGGTGGAGCTCGGGTGGGATGGGAGTGCCCCTCCTTCTCTCCCCTCTCCGTCCTGCAGGATGCTGTCGATGTGCCATCGCCTCTGTCTCGGGTGGGTGTAGGGCTGGCTTCCTCTGAGCAGGTTCCCCTGCAAACGGAGCCCTGGGGTCCCTGGAGGAAGGCAGAACGTCAGCAAGGCTCCATCCAGCCGGGCCAGCAAAATGGTGCCCGAGGCTGCATGGCCGTATCGATCCTGTGGGAGAGGAAGGAGGGCTGGCAGGGCCAGGCCTGCTGTGCTCAGCAGGTATCCCGTCTGCTCTCTCCTCGGCCACGCCATGCAGCCTTGAGAGAGTCTGTTTGCAATTACCGCTTGTTTTGATTATTAGGTCAGAATATTCATCTCCAAGGGCTTATGATAAAAGGCCAGAGCAGGACGGTATTTCTCGTTCCAGACTAAATCTCCCTGTCTTTATGTGTGTGTGTGTGTGTGTATTTTTTGCTTTTTCCTTGTTTAACCAATGTATTCTGTTCTTGACTCCAGAAGGGGGACGGCTGCAAGAGGCAACCCCAGAGGCCGCAAAAGCAGTGACCCTGGACCACAGGAGGGGAAGGAGCCCCACCCAGTGAGGAGGCCAGCATGGGGCGGGCTTTTGACTCATCCAGAAGGCAGCTGGCTGCTGGAAACAGGCTGGTGTTGGGAGAGTCGTAGGAATCCAAGCCTGGGAGGAACTCTGGATGTCAACCGTTCAACCCCAGCACATGCGTGGGTACCTCTGCAGTATCTCCACCAAGCAGTCAGGCAACCTCTGCTCCCATTCCTCCAGGGACAGGGAACTCACTACCTCCTCTGGCAATCTATTTCACTGGGCATCAATTCCAGAAAAGAGAGTGCATCCTTTCTTGTAAGAGTGGTGAATCCTTGACCACTAAGACTTCTCTAGGCAGAACACCCTGTTTCTTCAACACACTAAGTTGGATATGTACTCAGGCCTCATGACCATCCTGAGTAAATGCAACCCTCCCCACGGGGTCTGAACACCCAGAGAAGCAGGACTCCCACCTCCCTCTTTCCAAACAGCCTGCCTCTCTCTCTCCAAAGAGACACTGCTGCTTGTTGTCAGATCCAGGTCCAGAGCTTCCAAAACTGAAGAAAACATCCTCACAGGGTGCAGGACAATGGCTGCTCCTTCCTCCTCTGGAGCCCTCTTTATCTGTACTCACTGCCCAGGCTCCTGAAAAGGAGTCCTTCAGGAGTCCTCAGGACGAAGAGGAAAGGGGGGCAAAAAGAGAAAGGGAAGTCACCGTGATCTCAGCCCCAGAAGATTCGGCATGGCTTTCCCAGCCTCAAAGGCACAGCGGCCTGACTTCTGGAGGAGGGAGAGAGAGAGACAGAGGAGACAGACAGAAACAGAGAGACAAAGACAGATGGAAACAGACAGAGCGAGATCAGGGTCTCCTGCAGATCCCCTGAGCACTTAGAAAGATCGTTCTCATCCATGCTGGTATCGCAGCTACTTTGAGAAACAGACACCCATGTGATTTCTAGGATGACCATTGGGCAAAACTGAGGAAAAAGATGGAGCTGAAAAACAGAAGTCACCAAGCTAATAAAGGTTGGCACTGGGGAATGAGGCGGAGAGGTTCTTTGGGGCAGAGCCTTGTTGGCAGGCACATGGGCAGGCCCATGGGGTGGCAAATTTGTTTTAGATGGCATGATCACATAAACAAAATTACTTCTTGCTCAAACCAGTTCTTCGGGATTGAAAGGGGACGCCAGCCACATTCACGCAGGCCACAGGCACAGCCCAGGACCATCCTGGCTGACGGGGACATACGGCCCTGCTGCCACAGAGGCCTCCAGGTCCCCGAGCCAGCCTCTCCTGCTCTGCCATGCCCATCCCAGAGAGTAATCCAAAGGTACCACCCATCCAGAGGCAGCTCCAAGGACAGTGCACATACTTTCTTTCTTCCAGCTCCCACCGTCTTCTAGCATGCAGATTGCTCTGTCCAGCTGCTCTCCAGACATCTCCTCCTGGATGGTCCATGGGCCCCATGAGTTAGCCTCCACTAACACAGCCCTGCAAGGTGTCAGTATCATGTGGGCATCTGCTCTGCCCCACAGCGTGTGTGAGAAGCCACAATAAAGACCAGCTCTCAGCACAGACTCGCAGCCTAGAGCTCAGTGTGCTTCCTTGACCTCCCAGCAGCTCTGGCTGCATAGCTGCTCTCGTGCTGTCCATCAGACCCCATGGAGAACTAGAGATGGAGGTCCATCCTCATTCTCTTCTCCCCTTGCAGACTGATCCAGGGTTGGGCCTCAGTTTTCCTGCTCTTGACTCCTCTGAATAGCCTCCCCTCCACCTCACCTTCATTTGCCCCAGCCTCAGTTTCCACCCTGCCTTGCACTCGGGTTAATCGTGTTCACCACAGGCTGTCCAAACGAAGCCCCAACCCTTCCCAGAACTGATCCTCCATTTGGGATTCCTGATGGTGGTGAAAGGCACCACCAGGTATCTGCTCATCAAATGAGTTCTGTTGGTCCCAGAACCACAGCCATGTCCCACAGTTTACACGCCTGTCCTCCTGTTCCCTAGGAGAATGATCACACTGTATCTAGGGGTCACCCTTGCCATTCTTTGCCACTGTCTCTTTCCCATGCACTGTGCTTAGTGGGGGCTGGCCCAGGGGCTGTGTCAGCCATCACTTGCTCAAGCCAAAGGCTGGAGGAACAAACGACTATCACAAAGCCAGCGGAGGCCCAATTGGGAAACTTGGTTGCGTTTAATTCCAGTTGTTCCAAAAGATTGGATTGATTTAATAGGAATGCTTCCTAAAGCGTGAACAATTATTATTGTTTTAAATTAGCAAGAATAAAATTCCACCATCTTTCTCCTGGAAGCTACTTCCAGAGAGGCCAAGCTATAAATTCACAGCACCCACGAGGAGCTAGATAAACAGCCAACTGAGCGGCAAGGGAGCATCGCAGCCGAAAGCATCTGCAGCTCATAGTCTCCCTTGAGAGAAGGGGAGGCTGCTCCTGAAGAGCTGGGAGGAATTCTTTTTCCTTCTCATTTTAAAAGGGAATCTTCTCATTCGTTCCTGCCCTTCCTTCTGGCTTCATAAGAGACACCTGAGGTTGACCATGCTTGGCTGACAAAGAGGGACACATGGCGTACGTTGAACTAAGTCAGGTGTCTAGCAGTATTGTCACAAGAGCCCATGGCACTGTGTCATTGCGTCATTGTGCAGTTGTGTAGCGTCTGCTGCCTCCATCCCATCCTTCCCTTCCTTCATGACATCACTCTCTGCTGTGACTTTTTTCCAGCCACAAGACCAGGCTTCGCTTCCCAGCCATCGAGGCGAGGCTCACTCCCACCTCCACCCCATCCATTCTGTGAGCCTGGCCAGCCCTGGCCCCTCTCTGGGCCTCAGTTTTCCCATCTGCCCCATAAGCCCTGGCTGTGAAGTTCTCAGATGATAGTGGCCCCACTGTTTGAGACTATGTCATAGAGTCTGCCCCTAGATTCTTAGAGCTCACTGAAAGAAACAGACCAAGGCCCAAGTAGCGGCCCCTGGCCAGGCTAGTCAATCACATCCCAAGGTAGATGAAGCAAGTGGGACCATCCACGTGATCCCAGTGGGCTCTGGAGGCGTGGGGCATGCCGCAGTCAGGTTCTGCTGTGGCTCGGCATTTGGTCACTGCAGCAAATTCCATCCTCATCAAACACCTTCGCCCACTCCGAGTGTGCCTGAGCTCTGTACTCATTTATTCATCTGTCAGATTGTATTGGCTCCTTCCCACATTCCAGCGCCTAAGCCGATACTGATGCAACAAGGATGAACAAGGCCCCCCTCTGGGCGTGAGCAGTAAGGGGGAGACACGGGAACACAACCAGGTCATGTGAATGCAGTGTGACAAGTGATAGCCAAAGGCAGCTTCAAGGTGCTAGCAGGTAGGAAGGATTCCTGAGTCTGGACAAAGAGATCTCAAGCATGGAGTCAGCTGACCTGAGGCTTACTTAGGCGGAGTCTAAGAGCTCCCAGATGGAGAAAGAGCACCAATTCTTGGCAGAGGGACGTGCACACACCCTTTCCCCCAGCTGCAGCCTCACTGGTTACTCCTGATCACACTTTTCCTCTGCAAACATTTCCAGGTCATGGACCCATCTCAGCGCCCTCACCTCCCCCATCGCCCCAGGTCCCCGGCCCACCTTGTCCTTCCTCCCCAGCGGTCCTGTGGGAAACTCTTGCTTGGGCTGGGTTAGTGGGTTGCGCTGTGTGTTTGAATATGCCGGCCAGCATTGCTTGTGGTCTCATAAGTGAGTCTCCCCAGAAATGGACAGACGTGGGAACTGAGCTCCTGGAGCTGATGGACCAGAGAGGGGTGGGGCTGGGAAAAGAAGGATCCTGAGAACCAGCCAACTGTGGTGCAGCCCCCAGAGCTGTGGAAAACCGGAGGGGAACAGGATTCCCCAAATCAAGGAAGAGTCCAAGCAAGGCCACGCCTTCCAGGGCTGCTGAGCACCCTGTCGGTGGGAGAGAGGTTGGGCCCTGCCAGCCCTTGGCCTCCTCCTTTCCCCCCTACCCTGCCCTCAAGGCCAGGAGCAAGGCCTGCAAAGCCCTCATGCTGACCTGGCTGCCCCACCACGGGGAGAAGTCCCCACTGCCCTGGAGCAGTCTGTGCTGCCTGAATCCTGCTGTCCTTGTCACCTGGCTCCAAGCTTACTGCAACAACAGCTGCTGCTGTCTTCACCCCCTCCCCTAGCGCTGTCAGGCCAACCCTCTTCTATTGCCCAAAAGGCCACAAGGCCACATCATAATGTAGAACAGAATTTTTTCAAACACTGGGGAGTATTGGGAAGGGACGACAGCACGGGGCAGAAGAAGAAACAAAACGGATGGGCCGATGGGAGCGGGACACTGACACCTGGCTCCTCTCTCAGGCGTGGCATGTGGCCCAGGCCTTGTCCCCACTCCAAGGCAGTGTCTCCATTCCCCACTTTTCTCTGGATCCCTGTAACCCTAACCCCTCCTTCTTTTTGAGTTTCTAGGGGAGAACCCCTAACTTCTACAGAGAGTGGAGAAGGCAGGGGAGAAGGAGGGAAGGCGGGAGGAAAGGGGTCCTGGAAACTCACATCATGTGTTCTATTTCACCGAATCTTCCCCCAGCAGCATGGGAGCACACATGATCTGTACCTTACAGATGAGGAGCTTGAGGCTCAAAGAGGAAGTGGTGCAGTCCGCCCTCTCTCCAGCACGTTATCCCTAGGACACAGATTGTCACAGGGCACCTGGACTCCAAGCTACCCCATCACGCCACAGCCAAGGGGCAAAAGTCTGGGAGTGGGGGAACCTCTGAGATCGGGGGCAGCAAGATCTGGGGTCCCGCGTCTCTACCCTTCCAGCTGGTTCCGGCTGGCTGTGACATCTCAGGGAGCTGCAGGCCATGGGCATAGTTAGCTCAGGGAGCTTAACAAATGTTTATAAAACCTTTCATACGCAGTTAATGATCCTTATTAGGGCCTGGAAAAGCAGTCACTCCTGCCACGTCTCAGCTTTAAGGAGCGTTTTATTATTACACGCCATTCCGCAAATTCACGAGAGAAGTCGTGGCCCATTTGTCAGCGAGGCCAATGCCTGGGGATGCTGATGAGAAGCCTCTGTCCTGGGACTGACTGGGCCAGATTCCGGCTCCACCTGCCCTCCCTGCCACCCCCACACGCCCATCACCCTCAAGCTGCCAGCGCACCAGCTGTCTCCCCTGAAAAGTCCTGGGACATGAGTCAGGCAAGACCTAGGGCGAGGTACCTCCCTGTCCTGGGCGGGGAGGGGAGACCTTACAAGAAATCCAGATGCCTAGGCCCCAGACCCAAGTCTAAATTCTTGACCAGGTGCCCAGCTGGTCTGAAGACCTACATTTGGGAGCCACAGTGCCTGAGACATTAGCCTCTGACGCCTGCATGCCAAGCCTGGCTGTGCCCCTGACCGTGTGACTTTAGGCAAATCTCTTTGGTTTTTTTCAGTATTCCCACCTGTAGAATGGGCAAATCATATCTACCTCCAAATGGTTCTTGTGAATACGATGCTATTTTATGTGAGCAAAGGGTGTGTCATGATGACCCGGCCAAACCTGCCTCTGCTCTTGGAATGGTGGAAACCCAGCAGTGGGAGCAGGAAACCACCCAGCTCTAGGTGAGAAGCAGGAGGTGGAACTAGATAGGGTCGTGGCTGCTCAACATTGCGGCTGTTGAATTGCCACTCAATTGTACATTGAAAAATGGTTTACAGGCCGGGCGCAGTGGCTCACGCCAATAATCCCAACACTTTGGGAGGCCAAGGCGAGCAGATCACGAGGTCAGGAGATCGAGACCATCGTAACATGGCGAAACCCTGTCTTTACTAAAAATACCAAAAAATTAGCCAAGCGTGGTGGCACACACCTGTAATCCCAGCTACTCGGGAGGCTGAGGCAGGAGAATCACTTGAACCCAGGAGGTGGAGGTTGCAGTGAGCCGAAATCGCACCATTACACTCCAGCCTGGGCGACAAAGTGAGACTCCATCTCAAAAAAAAAAAGGTTTACGTTATATGAATTTTACCTGAAAATAAAAATCAAAACCAATCAAGTTCCTTCCCATCTTAAACATGACATGCCTGCCAGGCTCTGAGCCTTGGTATGGCTGTTCCCTCTGCCCACTCACATTTTAGAGTTCATTGAAAATCACTTCCTCAAAGGCTCCCTCAAGGAGGTGTCCCCTAATGTGTTGTGTCCCCTCCCCAGGGAGAGGGCAGCACCCTCACTAAACAATAGGCTGGGGGAGGGGCATCCTGTCTGCAGCTGTCCCTCATCTGGCACATAGTAGATGCTCAATATTTGCTCATGTAATGGGAGACTTCACTTTAAATCAGCCCTAGTTTTAGGAACAAAAAGCATGGCAGCCCTGCTTCAGTTGCACAGTTGGTGGAGGAGCCGGGGGTGAGGCCTGTTCCACCCCTAGAAGAGGCCCCTGCCTTCTTATTCCCTGTCAGCAGCTTTCCTGGGTGGGAAGCACAGCCCAGACACTGAGCCTCTCCTTCCCAGCCATTAGCTAATCTGGTCCCAGCCAGCCAGCATGCCAGGGCCCCATCTGCCCTTCCTGTTTCCCCAGGACACCACTGTTTACACGGTCAAGGGCTTATCACAGACAGGCAGGCAAAGGCCCATACTAGGAAATCTTGTCCCCAGCAGCTCCTGACACTCCAAGGTTTTGACTGCTTGAGCCATTGGCTTCTGGGTATTCCTGCTGGAAACTGTTCATGTGCAGGGCCTCAGTTTCCCCACTTCTAACACAAACAGATAAACAACCACTTACTGATTTAACACCATGGTAGAGTGAAGTGGCTAAGGGGTGGGCTTTGTATTCCAAACTCCCGGGTCTGAATCCCAGCTCTAGTCCTCACTGTGTGAAGCTGAGCCAGTGATTTTACTAAGACTGCCTCGTTTCCTCTTCATGAAATGGATATGATTCCAGTACTCACTCTCCAGGTCTATAGCACTTTGCCTTACCTAGCACCGTGCCCAGAGCACTGTAAGCACTTATGGCTGTGAGCTGTGACTTTCAGAGGGCCTTCCCTTATCCTCATGGCTCGAATTCTTCACTTCTTCTTCCCTTGCAAAGCAGAGGAGAGGAGCAATTTGTGGGTACTCACCCATGGTTGACTGGCAGCCCCGGCCAACACTGGTCACCAGAAAAGCCAGAATAGCCCTGGCTCTGGTATCTTTCAGCCACTTTGACCTTGGATGCATCATGAAAACAAAAAAGGGAATTTACAGAGGAAGAAACAGAGATTCAGAGAAGACTGGAACTGCCCTCGCTCACCCAGTTATGCAGAAGTGGCCTGCAGGTGGAAATGGAACCCGCTGGAGGAGGGGCAGGGTCCAGGCTCTCTGCCTATGTGGTCTTGGGCCAATCACTGCCCTCCCTTAGCCTCTGTCTCCCCAGCCATAAGATGGGCACATTAATCCCTACCCAACCTAACCCCCAGAAAGCACACAGTGAGCATGAGAGAGGGGCTGTGAGCACCACCCTCAGGCAGGTGGGCAAGACAAGGCACCTGCCAAGTACCAGGTATCATTCTCACACCAAGGACAGATGTCTAAAGTGATGCAGCTCCAGCTATGACCTTGCTGGGGGGTCCCAAGATGAATCACTTGATTGGCAGCTTCGCTTGGCTGTTCCGAAGGTATTTCAGAATCAGCCAGACCAAAGCAGAACTCTGTCTTTCCACCCCAATCTCCAGCTCCTCTCCTGGTGAACACTACTCCAGCCATCCACCCAGTGGCTCAAGGTCACGATCATGTATGTTATTCTCAACTACTCTCTTGCCCTCCCCTCCAACCCCATCCTTTCAGCAAGACCTATCAACTCTGCCCTAAGAAAAACCATGTCAGACTTGGAAAATAGTGATGTAGGGTGAGCTCTCTGTGCTCTGAGTGCTTTTAACTCAAATGGAGACACAAAAAGGATCACGCAGTAAGCCAAAGGCTTAATGGAGATAGATATAAAATGTGCAATAGGATCATAGAATAAGCAAAATACATCGTCATAAAGTGACATATATAGCGGAATCCCATTTACATGAAAGTTTAAACCTGAATAACCACACTGTATATTGTCTATGAACACAAAAACACATGGTTAAAAAATAAAAACATGCATGAGAAGAAAGTCACCATCTCTGCAGAGGGAGGAAGAGGATTAGTATTGTGGAGGCCACATATGGGCCCACAGTCATATCTATAGTATTGTATTTCTTGAAAAGAAAAATCTGAAATAGATATGACACAATATTAGGACAAGATAGAGCTCAGTGGGTCATCCATAGCTGTTTGTTATGCTGGTAGTCTATGGGTTTGAAATACCCTCAAATCACCTTATATTAATGCAATGTAACTACAGAAAAAGCACCCTGTCTGTTGAACGAGTACCTGATGTGTGGGTGACTTCGTGGATGGATAGATGATGGTAAAAAGGAGAGATGCATGCATGCCTGGGTGGATGGAAGAATGGATGGGTGGATAGATAGA
>PVKP010038611.1:0-20758 GCA_004027715.1 Plecturocebus donacophilus
ATGTGTTCTCATTGTTCAACTCCCACTTATGAGTGAGAACATTTGGTATTTGGTTTTCTGTTCTTGTGTCAGTTTGCTGAGAATGATGGTTTCCAGCTTCATCCATGTCCCTGCAAAGGACATGAACTCATCCTTTTTTATGGCAGCATGGTATTCCATGGTGTATATGTGCCACATTTTCTTTATCCAGTCTATCATTGATGGGCATTTGGGTTGGTTCTAAGTCTTTAGTATTGTAAACAGTGCCAAAATAAACATATGTGTGCATGTGTCTTTATAATTGAATGTTTTATAATCCTTTGGGTATATACCCAATAATGGGATTGCTGGGTCAAATGTGGTTTTTTTATGCAGATGAAAATAGGACCAAAGTGAAGGAGGTAGAGAGGAGGGCCTTTCTTAGAAGATAATCGGAACAAACACGCCAGTATTTGTAGGTCTTGAGTACGCCAGGCCATCATCTAACTTCTTCTTATGTGTGAACTCACAGCAAGCCTGTGGGGTAGGAACTAGTATTATTCCCACTTTGGAGATGAGCAAACTGAGGCACAGAGAAATGACTTAGTTGGGCCTGGTTAGTACTTGGATCGAAGAAATCAATTTTAAAGTTTTTAAAATTAAAACCTTTCATCAGATATACACAGCTGGGGAGTGAGGGCACCAGGATTCCAACTCAGGTGGCCTAGATCCTGAGCCTGTGCTGTTAGCTGCAACGGTCATAGGAAGTAGTTTGACCTGGAAAACAGTTTATCATAAGAGGTAGCATTTTTTTGAGGCACTACTGCCTGCCTGCATACTAGGCCCTGCACTGTCCCATGCAATTCCCGTAACAACCTCATGAAATGAGGCATATTACTATCTTCATTTTCTCTCTATTTTTTTAGGCCAAGTTTCACTCTTCTCGCCCAGGCTGGAGTGCAAAGAGTGATTGTGGCTCACTGCAACCTCCGCCTCCCGGGTTCAAGCGATTCTCCTGCCTCAGCCTACCGAGTAGCTGGAATTATAGGCACCTGCCACCATACCTGGCAATTTTTTTTTTTTTTTTTTTTTTTTTGCATTTTTAGTAGAGATGGGGCTTTGCGATGTTGACCAGGCTGGTCTCGAACTCCTGACCTCAAGTGATCTGCCCACCTTAGCCTCCCAAAGTGCTGGGATTATAGGCATGACCTATTGTGCCCGGCCATGCTATCTTAATATCTTTCCTTTCTTTTCTTTCTTTCTTTCTTTTTTTTTTTTTGAGATGGAGTTTCGCTCTTCTTGCCCAGACTGGAGTTCAGTGGCATGATACCGGCTCACCACAACCTCCGCCACCCAGGTTCAAGTGATTCTCCTGCCTCAGCCTCCCAAGTAGCTGGGATTACAGGCACACACCACCACACCAGGCTAATTTTGTGTATTTTTAGTAGAGACAGGGTTTCTCCATGTTGGTCAGGCTGGTCTCGAACCCTGGCCTGCATCGGCCTCCCAAAGTGCTGGAATTACAGGCATGAGCCACCTCACCCAACCTATTTCCTTAAAGAGGAAATCAAAACTTAGAAAGTTGATTGGGCCAGTTGCTGTGGCTCGTACCTATAATTCCAACACTATGGAAAGCCAACGTGGCAAGGTCACTTAAGCCCAGGAGTTCGAGACCAGCCTAGACAGCATAGTGAAACCCCATTTGTATATAAAAAAATTTTAAGTGTAGTTAGACATACCACCACAAGTCTGTAGTCCTAGCTACTCAGGAGGCTGAGGCCGGAGGATCACTTGAGCCCAGGAGATCAAGGTACGCTATGGTTGTGCTACTGCACTGCAGCCCAGGTGACAGAGTGAGACCCTGTGTCAAAAAAGAGAGAGAAAGTTGAAAGACTTTCCTAAAGTCGCCAGTTACCAAATGCCAGTAGCCCGGTCTAACGTGACGCTGAAGTCAACCATGCGCTTCTTGCTCTGGAGTCAGAACTATGGTATCAAGTGTTTATGTCTCAAAATGCAAAGAGTGAGCAAGGCGTTTCTTCTCTTTAGTCTTTGATCAGTTGTTCATTGTAACCTCCCTTCTACTGCATGTCCGAGGAGTACTGCATAGACGAGTATTCCCATCTTTCCAGCCTCTAAATTTAAAAATAAATAGTCCAGGTGTGGTGGCTCACGCCTGTATTCCCAGCACTTTGGGAAGCTGAGGCCGGCGAATCACTTGAGGTCAGGAGTTTGAGACCATCCTGGCCAATATGGTGAAACCTGGTCTCTATAAAAAATACGAAAACTAGCCGGGCGTGGTGGCAGGTGCCTATAATCCCAGCTACTTAGGAGGCTCAGGCATGAGAATTACTTGAACCCAGGAGGCAGAGGTTGCAGTGAGCTAGGATGGCACCAGTGCGCTCCAGCCTGGGCGACAGAGCAAGACTCCGTCTCATAAATAAATAAATAAAAATAAATAAAGGAATCTGGAACTGCCCTCACACATCCTGCTGGATGCAGTCGATTTGACAGTGTGCCTCGTTCAGAGGGTGTCGCCTACATCCAGGGAGAGTGTACATTTTTTTATTGAATGAATGCCTGATTAAGTTAATGACACCAAGCAGAGGGAGGAGGAGCAGTTTGGCATCCCAATGCCGGAGGGTTTCTGGCAGCTCATTCAGTGTTCTTAATGTTCCTTTGGCTTTGTGCTGGGCGGCATGTGAGTCCCGGGAGAGGCTGCTTTAATTACTCAGCTTTTTTATTGGAAACAGCTGCAGGTAGCGAGTCCTCCCATTGTCCATCTTGCTGGTGAATGTAAACCACTCGGAGCCATCTTGTGCCCCACGACACTGCAGTCTCTGAAGTCAGTGGAGGTAGAAAGTAGGCTTCCCACTTGCTGGGCTTTTCAAAACGAACCATTCATCTTTTGAGGTCAGAACGCAGCCACCCATTCACTGAGTGTGAGTCATACCCCTAATTTTAAAACAAAACATTTATTCCAGGGAGAATTCTCATCTTGGCTGATGTGTACAGCTGATCTCCATGTCCTTCCTACGCCTGATTTAGGCTGGTTTCAACAAAATTGTTGTCTTTGCAAATCCAGGCCTCTTCCAGTAAATCCAGAGACTGCCGAAGCATTTCCTTGAGATTGAGGATAAGACAATGTGTAATTCGTTTTGGATAATTGGGTGTGAATGTTTAGAGGCCTTCCTATATGACACACGTCTTTAACATCTCACATAAGGTATTATACTCGTACTTCCTGATACAGGAAGTAACGGGTTAGTAATCTCATGTGAGAGAAAGCATGTTAGAATTGGAATCTCTAGGGGCAGATTCTTTGCAGATACATATTATTTTATGTCCCTCCATCATGAGTTCAGTTTTTTATCATCACATCCAAAAGCTAGAAAATGACCCAGAAATCCTTTGCCTTTTAATAACCAGCTTGTAAGGAACACAAACTGCAAGAGATCGATACAGGATAAGAACAGGAACTAACAAAGGACAGCCCACGGGGTTGTGAACTTCAGTCTATAAGCAGCATTGGAGTTTATGGTCTAATGAGGAAGACACGTGAAAACAAGGATTGCAGCAGCCCGAAGTGGCTTTGCTGAGATTTTAGGAATGATTGCCTAAGGAAATAGCAGTTAGGGGACCCACTGTATTAGTCAGGGTTCTCAGACAGGACTAGTAGGATAGATACATGTATGAGGGGGAGTTTATTAAGGAGTATTGACTCACACGATCACAAGGTGAAGTCCCACAGTAGGCTGTCTGCAAGCTGAGAAGCAGGGAAGCCAGTCTGAGTCCCCAAACCTCAAAAGTAGGGAAACCAACAGTGCAGCCCTCAGCCTGTGGCCAAAGGCCCGAGATCCTAGCCAACCGCTGATGTAGAGCCAAGAATCCAAAAGCCGAAGAACTTCAAGTGAGCTGTTCAAGGGCAGGAAGCATCCAGCATGGGAGAAAGATGATGGCGGAAAGACTCAACCAGTCTAGTCCTTCTGCCTTCTCCTGCCTGCTTTCGTTCTAGCCTCGCTGGCAGCTCATTAGATTGTGCCCACCCAGATTGAGGGTGGGTCTTCCTCTCCCAGTCCATGACCCAAATGTTAATCTCTGGCCACGCCCTCACAGACACACCCAAGAATAATACTTTGCATCGTTCAGTCCAATCAAATTGACGCCCAATATCATCACATCCACCATAATGAAGGCAAGCAGGGGTGGTTGGTGTTAGCCTAATTGGGGCCTCTGAGGATAGTCAAGAAAGCGATTACTGAGTGGTGAGTAGGTGAGAATGATGGAGCAGGGTGCTAAGAAAGCACAGAGAGGCAAAGAGTATGGGGTTAGAGTGGGGAGAGCCTTGAGGAGAGACTTGAAAGATGGGTGAGGCCAGTGCTTCTTGAAGTGTGGTTCCTGGACCAGCAGTATTAGCAGCATCTGGGAACTCCAGGTGAATGTGATGCATACGCTCAAATATAAGAACCACTGCATTAGAAAACAGGTGACCGTGCATTGCGGAGAAGTGATGGCTGGTATGGAAAGTGCTCTCAGAGCAGAGGGAACACATACCCAGAAGCCTGTAGCAGGCGTATTTGAGACTTGATCAGGACGCAGACACCCACACCCACTGATTATGAATTGCCTGTGGCTGCTCTCAGCCTGCAGAGGCAGAGCTGAGTAGTTGCCACAGAGGTGTATGGCCTGCAGAGCCACACATTTGTACGAGGTGGTCCATCACCTGATTCAGAGGGTGGAACTGACATAACCTGGTGACAGAATCAGGGGAGAAGGGGCATACAGGGATATCAGCCAGCTTTCAGTCTTCAGTGAGCAATAACATGATAGAGCAATGATGATCAATGAAGACAGTGCTGCTCTTTTTATGGCTCACAGTCCCTTTTGCGGATGTGAGAAAGGGTGTAAGGTTTAAGGGCTGAAAGGTGCCCTGACATCCAGTCCTGGAATACAGGCTAATGCCAGCAGGTATCTCAGAAATCCTTGTAGCTCCAAGCAGATGAGGGCGCGGGGCCTGTGTGGTTTCAAAATAGATATGCAGTTGTTCATAAACTTGTAAGATCATGACATACTTATTTTTAAAATTTTTGCCTGGTAAAATACATGTAATATGAAATTTACCATCTTATTCTTGTTTATATGTACAGTTAAGTGGCACATGCTTGGTCACCCGTCACCACCATCTCTCTCCAGAATGTTTCCATCATACCAAAGGAAAATTCTGGACCCGTTAAACAACTCCCATTGCCCCCTCCTCCCAGCTGGGCTAACCCCTGTTCTCCTCTCCGTCTCTCTGAATTTGACTCTTCTA
Source organism: Plecturocebus donacophilus (assembly GCA_004027715.1). Classification (NCBI taxonomy): domain Eukaryota; kingdom Metazoa; phylum Chordata; class Mammalia; order Primates; family Pitheciidae; genus Plecturocebus; species Plecturocebus donacophilus. The sequence goes on from PVKP010038611.1 coordinate 5,267, forward strand.
GATTCCTCATAGAAGGGGAGGGAATCATATGATATTGTTCTTTTGTGTCTGGCTTCTTTCATGTAGCATAATGTTTTCAGATGTATTAATGTCATAGCATTGTATCAGAATTCCATTCCTTTGTAAGGAGAGGGGGATGAATAACATCCCGTCATATGGATATACCACATTTTTAAAGTTTATTCATCTGTTGATGATCATTGGGTTGCTGACACCTTTTGGCTAGTGTGCATATGCTGCTATGAACACGGGTGTGGAATATCTAAGTCCCTGCTTTCAATGCTTTGCAATAGATACCCAGACATGGAACTGCTGAGTCATATGGTAATTCTATATTTATCATTTTGAGAGACTGCCAAAATGTTTTCTATGCAGCTGCATCATTTTACGTTCCCACCAACAATGCACATAGGTTCTAGTTTCCCCATCTCCACCAACTTGCTATTTTCCATTTTTGTTTTTGTTTTTCAAATATAATGTCCATCTTAATGAGTATGAAATGGTGTCTCATTGTGGACATATCATATAATTTTAAGTATGGTTAAAGGAGATTGGAACACGATTTTTGTGTTGGCAAGAGTGGGGGAAAGGATTGGCTGCTGTAGTTAAAAATCACTGGGACAGGCCGGGCACAGTGGCTCACACCTGTAATCCTAGCACTTTGGGAAGCCAAGGTGGGTGGATCACCTGAGATCAGGAGTTTGAGACCAGCCTGGCCAACATGGCAAAAACCCATCTCTGCTAAAAATACAAAAAGAAAAGAAAAGAAAAATTAGCCAGGTGTGGTGGCGGGCACTGGTAAGCCCAGCTACCTCTTGAACCCAGGAGGTGGAGGTTGCAGTGAGCTGAGACTGCACCATTGCACAAGCCTGGGTGACAAGAATGAAACTCTGTCTCAAAAAATAATAATAGCAACTGAGACATAGTTCCAAGGACAGATGGAGTTAGAGGCTTAAAGATCTTCTATACCAGAGGTTCTCACCTCTGGCTGCACATTAGAATTCCCTGGTGCATTTCCCAAAATGCCAATGGTGGTCCCAATCTCCAGGGATTTATTCAGTTGGTCTGAGGTAGAGCTGGACATTGGTGGTGGTTTTAAAAGCTCCCTAGGTCAAGATGTGCCATCAGCATTGATTTCATATTCTGCAAGAGAGAGAATATGGCCCCACTACTTAGGCTGCCAGGGTCCTGGTCTCTGAGTCAGAGCTGCTGCCACTGATACACCGTTGTTCAGCATGACTTCAAACACAGCGAAGCCAGTAGTGTCCCAGGTACATGTGCATCCTCTGTTTTCTGGAGGAAGTATGTCCTCAAAGCTCTGGAGAGCCAAGTGTGGGAGCTGGTACCTCCATTTGGTCTGTTGGGTTGTTCAGTATTCAGTGACTGTGGTAGATTTCTAGTAAGTCACTTTCACTCAGCAGGTTGAGGATATTAAGATACCAGAAGTTAGCTGATGTGTTTCCCCAATGGGGAGCTCCAGCACTTTGAACTCTGTACCCCAAAAATTGATCCACTCAGTGCTTCTTACGTGTGTGTCATTAGGTAGATTTCCACAGGGAGGCTTTCTCTGCAGCCCCTGGCCCTGGTTACATTACACTGGGTAGGATATATTCCTGTTCCCTTCTGTACCACCCATCTGTCTGTTCCCTGACCACAGTTTTCGGGTATACCAATTTAGATTAATCTGATTATTGTTTCACAAGGCATTCTTATCCCTGAACGTTGATGGATTTTATTTAAGTGTTGTTATATTTTATTACTTGGTCCATTTAAGCGTATAACCATCACTAGCTATAAGAAGGTGACTAACGACAATGTTCGAGAGAACAGTTCTTGCAACACAAATTGCAAGCTGAGGGAGTTTCCCAGACCACCCTCCATTTTGATAATTCAGTAGAAGGACTCCCAGAACTCACTGAAAGCTGTTATACTCATGGTTACAGTTTATTACAGGGAAAGGATGCATGGTAAGAGGGATATAGGGGAGGTATGGAGGGGTCCAGACATGGGGCTTCTGTTACCCTCTCCCCATGGAGTAATGAATGGCGTTATCTCCTCCCAGCCATAATGTATGACAGTACACATGGAGAATCACCAACCTGGGAAGCACATGTGAGCCTCAGTGTCCAGCGTTTTTAGGGGAGCTCAGTTGCTACTGCCCTCATGGCTGGCCTCTAGTCCCTAGGCCCTCTTGGAGTCCAGGCAAATATCATTCATCATTAGCTCCTCTGAGGTTGGAATGTGTAACTCATGGCCCAAAGCCCTCATCATAAGTCACATTGTTACTCTATCCAGTGGCCAATCTACCGAGACAAATAAACATACTCCTATGAGGTAGAACATTCCAGAAGAGTAGAGATCACCTCCCTACAGGTAGGGCAAAGGCCAGACCTTAGTTTGGGTGAGGTGAAATTCTTCACTGTACACTAATGAACCCACTACACAACCTAAGAACTACAGCCCATGTTTCTGTATTGGGATTTGTGTGTGTGTTGTTTCTGCCTTTTTTTTTTTTTAACCATGTAATCTTAGGCAAGTGACTTACACTCTGAGCTTCAGTGTCCTTGTCTTTGAAATGGGGTGATTGTATGCTGGTTATTATTTACATGTAAAGCAGTGTCGTAGCCTGCACAAAGTAAGCATCGTGACTTGTCCAGCCTGCTGTGCCTTAGGGAGCCTGGGTCCCAGAATATCTTGGGATCTTTGCAGTCAAGAGCATGGCTGAATTGTGTCTCAGTGACTGAAACCATAGAAGGGAAGCCAATGTATGACACCTGGAGGAACAGCTGGTTAGTTTATGAATTATCTGGAGGCACTGGCTTTCCTTTCATTCGGCCACACCAAGGACAATGACTAGTTTAAGACCCGCCCGGAGTACCTCAGTTCCCACAAGACCTTTTTCTGATGTGATGGAGAGTTGTATGATCTCTGTTGTACACTTGGGCTGTCTAATGTCCTGGAAACCCAGCGCTCTGGTGGGCTGGCAGGATCCAGCCCAGGCCTCCTGGAGCGGTGGCTGGCGCTTTGCATTGTGTTGTGTGGCGAAGCTTGTGAGAGTGTGTGCGGGTAGACGGCTGGCAGCCTTCCCTGTGGGATGTGGAAGGAGGATTCTGCATTTCCCCACCATGCATCTTGGGAATTACTCATCCAAAAAGTATTGTGGAAAAGCAGGCAGAGTGCAACACGGAGGCATAGCACTTAACCCTTCCCTGGAAATGCCACCCTTGAGTGAGCGTCCAGGCTTTCTGTTTATTCTGCGTGTGTGTCGAATTGCCTTCCTTCTGGTTGGTGTGTATGGGGGTCTGTGCATTGGGCACTTACAAATATTACCTCATTTCTCAAGTGAAGAAAAAAAATGAATTCACAAACACCCATCACTTCCTCTTTTGGTATCATAGATGTGAGGAAAAAACAGATGTTTGAAAGAATTGATAATTTGGAGGTGTGGTATTGATGACATCATGGCCAGGAGAGAGGAGCGACAGATAAGTGTGGGTGATCACTGAGAATTCACGAGCAAGTGTTCATTGAATTAGAACTACGACGGCGACCATGTACTGTGTGTGTTATGCCGGGGACTGTGCACGTTCATTCCTCTCCATTTTACAGGCAGAGATTACACATTTACACATTGCTGAAATGAAAATTTTGCCTACTGGGGCACATGTATAATTTTGAGTAAAATTAAAATTGTGTCTGTGTGTGTGTGTGTGTGTGTGTGTATTTTGAGACAGACTCTCACTCTGTCACCAGGCTGGAGTGCAGTGATGCAATCTCAGCTCACTGCAACATCCGCCTCCCAGGTTCAAGTGATTCTCCCACCTCAGCCTCCCGAGTAGCTGGGACTACAGGTGCGCACCACCACATCCAGATAATTTTTATATTTTTAGTAGAGATGGGGTTTCACCATGTTGGCCAGGATGGTCTCAATCTCTTGACCTCGTGATCCACCCACATCAGCGTCCCACAATACTGGGATTACAGGCATAAGCCACCACGCCTGTCCAAAATTATATTTTTAAAAATAGATAACATAGGCAGTTTGGGGTAAAGCCAAGGTTTGAACCTGTGCTCTGCTTTACATCATAGTCTACTCTAAATACAATTATGTGTGTCCTTAGTAGCAGTAGTAATACTATTGATCTATTATCCATCATTGTTAGTAATAATAATATTCATGTATTATCTTGATATTCTAAATAGGATCATGGATGTGAATGCTTCATGCATTCTGTAGTGAGATCTGTCACAGTGAGGGTAAGAAACAGTCAAGTAAGAGTCAAAGTGGCAGGTTCTCATCCTCCTGACCCCAGTTCTAACTGTGTTACCTTGGCCAGTACTTTTCACCTTCTCTCATCAGTCCCCAGAATAAGATAATGAAGAGAGCCAACTTCCTCTTGATTTGAAACAAGTTAGTCTGAACTGGGATGAGAACCACTAACTACAGCAGTATGGCCAAGCGCCTGTGTAGCTGTTCCTAGCCCTCAACCAGAGTGGTGAATAAAGAGAAACGTGGGTGCTCTGGGTAGCTAATCTGGCATGTACTACGCTTTAGAACAAAAAAGTATTTGCTTATGTATTGAATCAGGAAAGGTCTTGACAGAAAGGCATTTCCAGTTTTTCTTAAAAACTCCAACTCAACCTCTGTCAGACAATTCATTTGGGACCAGCTTGGATCCAGATGGTTATTTTCCATCTTGAGCCTTTCCAGGAATTCCGGTACGGGCAGGCCGCCAGCAACACTGGCCACACAGCCACGGCAGCGAGTTTCCCACGTGAGCTGGCTTCGAGGGATGGCCCAGCCCAGCTGTGGCCTCGCCTCTCCTCCTTCCTCATCCAGACCCATCCTCCAGCACTCACCAGCATGAGCCACGAGCCACGCAGGGGGACCCCAGCCACACGGCCGATCTCCTGATGTTTCCAGGGGTGGCAGAGCTCACTAACTTCACCCCCATGACTCTGATCTGTTCGCTAGGAATAGCAATGGCAGAAGCCAGGAATCTAAGAATTGATGAAGCCCAGCCCTCTGTGATGTGGACAGGTGGCAGCCAATCACTGAGACCTGCTTAGGGATAAGGGAGAGGGCAATTTAGCCACGTGCCGAGCAGACGAGGTCAGCAGAATGGCAGCCAGTGGAGCTGTGCATCTTCAGGAGTTCTTTCCAGCCTCCCCTTCAAGGTCCTTAATCAGAGAACGACTCCACACTGGACACAGAGCTACCCAAGCCAGTGAGCACCAAATGAGACTATTATTTGGGGTGGATTTAAATTATTTAATCATTGCTTTAAGTATAGTGGTATTCATTACCAAAAAAAAAAAAATCTATAGATGCGTAGGGCCAAGAAAACACTATTATTCGTGAAGCTGATCACGTGAGTAGTGGGACCGCTTTTCTCCTGCCTTTCCTGACCCTCTGTAATCCCAGCTGGCAGCGATGGTGGCACATTCCACCCCCACCCCCACCAGCAAGGTCTTGCCTCAAAGAAAAGGAAAATGTGGCACATGCTGCTGGCTGCCACCAACTCAGGGGAGCCTGTGCCAGGGTGCAGGATTGAACTCGCTTCTTGTAACACTAGAAGGAGAGAGCTTGTTTAGAAAGCATGTTACTGCTCCCAGTTCTTCATGTCCGACCTGCGCAAGAGGCTCCTTCTGCAGTCTCAGCTCTCCTGCTGCCTGGATCACAATTGAGTGGGTGGTCTTGAACTTGGATGCTCGCTTGCCTGGGAAATACAAACATCCTGACCTCTCTTGCTTGGTCACTGCTCAGCCTCTTCCTTACTGAACATCTCACCAGCTGCAGTCCTTGTTTAGTCTTGACGTTGTGTGGAGGTCCCCTAGACATCTTTTCCCCTACTTAATGCATTCTGTCCCTTTTCGCCATGAAAAATAAATAGGCATATTTGCTATGAGGCCGCCATCGCCCTAGCACGTCCCAGGATGTGAGTGTAACCCGCCATCATGGTTGGGTAGACCTGGAAAGGGATTTTCAGCACTGATTCTAGTTCTGACTATGTGGCCTTGGCAAAGCCTCAGTGTCCTCATCTGGAAAATGGAGATCATAATACACACTTCACAAATTAGTTGTGAGGAGTAAATGAGATGTTTAAGTAAGGTTCTTGGCATGTATAATAATAAATGATCAATAAATGGAAGATGGTTGGATGAGTTTCTCAGGGTTACCATAATAAATTACAGAAAAATATGGTGGTTTAAAACAGAAAAGTTGGCCGGGTGCAGTGGCTCACGCCTGTAATCCCAGCACTTTGGGAGGCCAAGGTGGGTGGATCACCTGAGGTCAGGAGTTCAAGACCAGCCTGACCAACATGGAGAAACCCTGTCTCTACTAAAAATACAAAATTAGCTGGGCTTGGTGGCTCATGCCTCTAATCCTGGCTACTTGGGAGGCGGAGGTTGCGGTGAGCCGAGATCATACCCTTGCACTCCAGCCGGGCAACAAGAGCGAGACTCCATCTCAAAGAAAAAACAGTATTCTCTCACATTTCTGGAGGCTTGAAGTCTAAAATTCAGGTGCTGGTGAGGGCACGCTCCCTTCAAAGGCTCCAGGGGAGAATCTCCCCTTGCTTCTTCCTGCTTCTAACAGCTTCAGGTGGTCCTTGGCTTGGGGCTGTGTCATCCCAGGCTCTCTGCCTTTGCCTCCATAGGGCCTTCACCTCTGTACAGCTCACATCTTTCTCTGCCTTTCTCTTACAAGGACGTATGTGTTTGAATTGAGGGTCCACCTGGACCATCTAGCATGACCTCATTCCTACATCTGTAATTACATCTGCAAACACCCTTTTGCCAAATAAAGCCATTCCCAGGTTCTGGGTGGGCAGAACATTTAGGGATCTGCCATTCAACCCACTGGCCTTGCTTATGCATGATAAAAATGAAGATATACAAATTTATCTATTTTTTATGTCCTCAGGCCCTCGTGTGGACTTCTTCTAGCTTGGATTATGAGTTTTCATTTCTTGCTTTTTCTCTTCTCACTCACCACACTTCTGTAAAGAGCAAGATCCCATGCCCCAGGGGTGCAGAGCCGGCAAGGGAAACCCGAGTGTGTGGGGGTGAGGCTCTCACAGGGTACCTTCTGCAAAGTTGGGCCAGGTCCTTGCTCGCCTCTCTGGTGGTTTCTGGCCTGGATGTCCCTAGACAGGGTCTTCCTCCCCTTCAGGAGCCTCCTCATTTTGGACCAAGAAGCCTACTCCATGAAGCTCCTGGCTGGGCAGACATGGAGGAGAAGGGCAATAGTCAATTTCCACTGAGAACACAGCAAGAAATGGTGATAGCAGGCCAGGATTACAAGCCAGCCACCTTGACGCAGAGTGTAATCACAGTCTCAGATATTCCTAAAGGGAAGAAAATGTAGAGTAAGTAGCTCGAACACCCAACCAGGGCAGGGACCCCTGCCCCATTTCCCTGAGTATCCACCCTGACCCTTGGGGTGACCCAGGGATCCCGGACTTGTAAGGCAGCCTGGTTCATTATTAGCAGTTCTCATTGCTTCCTAATGCTGCACTTTTTTCCTGTCCTTCCTCAGGCCACTCATTCTCAGTCATCTCAGCTGTTACTCACCTGCCTCGCCGCCAGACCTCCTGCCCAACTGATCGCTCCCCCCAGACATGTCCCATCTTTGCCATGTGCCTTATAGGAAGACTTCAACTGTGGCTTCACCCACGCCATCTATGGTTGCAGTATTTATTCCCTTATTCTGAACATTTGTTTTCGTTCTCTTTTTTTGAGACAGGGTCTTGCTTTGTCACCCAGGCTGGGGTGCGGTGGAGCAATCATGGCTCACTGCAGCCTCCACCTCCTGGGCTCAGGCGATCCTACTGCCTTGGCCTCCTGGGTAGCTAGGACCACAGATGCAAACCACCATGCCTAGCTAATTTTTTAATTTTTTGTAGAGACAGGGTCTCGATATGTTGTCCAGGCTGGCCTCGAGCTCCTGGGCTCCCAAAGTGCTGGGATTACAGGTGTGAGCCACTGCACCCAGGCTAAACATTATATTTTTTTAAATGAAGCTTATAATTACGACAACTTTTTAACAACCCTACCAAACGGTTGGTTCACATTGAGTGTGTAGTCACACAAAAACTTCCTGAGCTCTTGCACTGAAACCATTAGTAAGCCAGATCTCTTCAACCCTGCTACTAGGCTAATTGAGCTGTTGAAACCAAGGGCAGGCATTTACATTTATTCTTACTGATCTTAATTTCTCTGGTTCTGTACCATCACTTCCAGCTTCTGAAGATATATTTGAATCTTACTCGCAACGTATATCGCTTCCAGCCTTCTGTTACTTCAGAATATGATAACCAAAACACTTTATTAGTGTTGAATAGAACAGAACTAAAAATAGAGTCCTGGCATGCCATTTGCTTCACGCTGACATTGATCAATCGAGGTCCCCATCGTACATACTAGAAACGAAATGAGTGTTTGATGAATGAATGTGTGATCCACTTTGGGGACGTGCCTGTTCAGTCCACCAGAAAGGCATCTGAGTAGAGCTATCATCCAACCCACCTTTCTCCATTCTGGGTGCTCCAGGCCTTCGATTTTGGACCTGTTGTAATGTTTAGCCAAATGAAACACACTACACAGGCTGCCAGTTTAGTGATGTAATAAAATTGGAAGGAGATCGGTGAGTCAGGACTTTGAGAATCTTTGCCGTACCCAAGTAACCGCTGCCTTCACGCCCAGGTATCCCGCGGTCCTCAGTGTTTGCATGCAGAGTTTTTCCAATCCTGGCACAAGCTTGTCAGCCTGCTCTTCCTCTTCTTTAAAGCTGAAACTGTGCCCTGTGTGTCCACAGACGTATACGTCATGGGTTCACTCAAACTGAGAAACACAGGATTGGGGTTGTAGGCAAAGCTGCCCATTGTCTTGCCCTAGGTTTGAGATGTATTTTTAGGACTTTCTGTATCAAATTCTAAGACCGTCTTCCACTGGGAGCAGTTGGCTGTTATTCACTGGACTTGCAGCCAGTGGGCATGTATTCCCCATATCCCTAGCACAGAAGCGTCTCATTTTCCCATCACTTCTCAGGCAGTCTGAATCCATGGTAATAGCAAAAAATTTCTTGAAACGAAATTATAGCAAAGATAGAAGTGTGGTGCTTCCTTTGTTAAATTTCATTTTTCTTCCTGGGAATCATTGGGTTGTGTATAAAATTTATGATAATAGCCTTTTTAAAGTATGTTTCTCTGCAGTTGTTTAAAGAACCAGAAGGAAAGCGGTATTTGTTATTTAGAGCTGTATTGGGTTTAGATGACCCCAGAGGAACCAGCGGAGCGTCACCTAAATATTAGCTGTTTATCTTTGAGGCTACATCGACTCTGTGTTTTCATTCAGATCCAGTTTGATTTTCTGGTGCCCACCCCATCAGGAAGAGGCTAGAGGTGTTTAATTTGCTTAAGAATTTAGCAGCAGAAAATTTAACCTGAGAGGTACCAGGGCTCCTCAGACCTTACCGTGAGTGTGAATCATCTGGATATCTTGTTAAAATGCAGGTCTGGGTGGGGCCTGAGATTCTGCATTTCCAGCACACTTGCCAAGGATATTGATGTCACGGGTTGGAGGATCACACTTCGACTAGCGAGGCCTTATACTACTGGGCTAAATTTAGAAACAATGATAGAGAGACTGAGAATGTAGCTATAAAGCGGCTTAAGATGAATGTATTCAGAACGGTGATTATCGGGCAAACCATAGGTAGCAAACCCTAAGTACATTTGTCTTGATTCATCTATTAACTCCCCTTCCAATTTCCCTTTTCCAGTGTAAGGTTTAAACAGTGCGATCTGCACGTGTAGCTTTCTGGTAATTGGCATTGACATAATTGTGCAGAGCCCCATGTTTGCAAGAAATCTTTCTGCGGTGGTGGATGCTTCCAGAGTTAAACTCCTCAGGGACCCCTGGGAGGGCGATTCAGGACACAGAGGCCTGTTGTCTACAACTAGAGACTCTAAGAGCAGAAATCCCACTCTCCTTTTTCTATTTTCTTCTTTCTTTTCTTTTTCCTTCTTCCTTATTTTCCTACTTTACTTTTCCACCTTCGTAAGTTACTTCTCTGGTCTTTAGTCCCATAAATCATCACCCAACAGACCAGGAATGTGGTACCATCCTGGGGCGCCCTCTGGTGGTGCGTTGAAAATACAGCAAGACCCAATCTCTACTCTGGTTTCCCCTTATTAGTACTAAAAGCTTACAGGTTCCAGAGAAGGGACACATTCCTCAGCGTTGGAGAGCCTCGTCTGCTCCGTGCAATAGTCCTAAATGTAGGAGGAGGATGGGTGGAAATTTTTATCACTTTGGCCCCAGGTCCCTGCAGCTTCTATCTTAATCATTATGTCCTTGATTTCTCATTGGCAGTCTCTGGAAAAGACGCTGTTTACCAATGGATAACTTTTCAGAAGAATAAATTTGGATTTGTGTGTTAAGGCCAATATGTCTTAGCAGTCATTAGCAGAAGACCAGTGAGTCTTCAGGACCGATAAGCAGACGTCTGTCAAATAAACAGCATAATTAAACCTCAGTGCTACTGAGAACCAAGTCAGCATTTTTTTTTCAAGTTCACAAAAGCTGGCTTCTTAAAGAAGTACCTTCAGAGGAGTTTTCTAGTTTTGTGTATGTATTGTGCTTTCAATTGTGCTGGCAGTGTTATATTTGCATTGCTAATAGACCTATTCCTGAATGTGTTTGACATTTTACTTGGCTTTGAAAGGACTTTTATGCCGCTGCTTTTTCTTCCCTGGTGGTGCCTTGGGCTAATTAACCTATTCCCTTTCTGGCTGGGCCTACTATATGCAAATGTTCTCATTTTGCATTCTGACATATCACTCTTGCATGAATATCCCTCATGAAACCCTGTGGGGTTTTATTGGATCAGTGCTACAGGAGGACCAGCAGGGGGCGCATGGACCAGTTGTCTCTGAGTGAGTCTCGCACAGGAGTTTTCCTGGCTGGTTGGTACGGAAATGCAGGAGCGTTTGGCATTCCCTTTCTTAAGAGTGTTGAAATTTAAAGAGAAAAGTTTATTATTAGTACTTTCCAGGCAGCCAAAAGGGGCAACTTTTTGATGCTTTTGTAGTGTAATTTTATTCTGTCATGATAATTGATTGGCAAGTATTAGGTGTAAATCATGTGCTGTGCTTTTCACAAGGGAAAGCTGTACAAAACACAATTATTTGGGCCTTACAAAAACCCTACGTTGGTGGGGTGCAGTGGCTTACACCCGTAATTCCAGCACTTTGGGAGGCCAAGGCTGGTGGATCACCTGAGGTCAGGAGTTCAAGACCAGCCTGGCCAACACAGTGAAACCCTATCTCTACTAAAAATGCAAAAATTAGCCAGGCGTGGTGGCAGGTGCCCATAATCTCAACTAGAAGGCCGAAGCAGGAGAATCGCTTGAACCTGGGAGGCGGAGATTGCAGTGAGCTGAGAGTCTGGGTGTCAGAGTAAGACCCCGTCTCAAAAAAAAAAAAAAAAAAAAAAAAAACCCTAGGTTGAGAGAGTAAATAAGTGACATTACTCCTTCAACACTTCATTTCTTCAGCATGAGTGTTTTAGGGTTTTTTACTTTATTTTTCACTTCTAGTCTTTAAGCACTTCTCTTGTCATATGAGAAATTCTGTTCTTACTGAAATATCCTTTGATATCGAGACACCCAGTCTCTTAAATCTCCACCTTCCTAGATATCTGACCAAAATTATTAAGGATTGAGAACTTTGTATTGTGTCATCTGTGATTTCATTGTGATGTTCATTGATAATATTGGAATAAAACCAACAAGGGCCATCAAATAATTGCTGCTCCCAAGCTGGGTCCAGTGGCTAATGCCTGTAATCCCAGCACTAGGAGGCCAAGGTGGGTGGATTACTTGAGGCTAGGGGTTCAAGACCAGCCTGGCCAACATGGCAAAAGCCTGTCTCTACAAAAAATACAAAAATTAGCCGGGTGTGGTGTTGTGCACCTGTAGTCCAGCTGCTTGGGAGGCTGAAGTGGGAGGATCACTTCAGCCCAGGAGGCACAGGTTGCAGTGGCCCGAGATCATGCCATGGCGCTCCAGCCTAAGTGACAGAGCAAGACCTGTCTCCAAAGAAAGAAAGAAAAAAGTCATTGCCCCTTCCAAAAAAGTTACAAATTTAGGGGGGCGGAGGAGAGAAAGGGGGTTGTGTTTCAGTAGGGATCTCGCCGTTGCTTCAGCATGAACAAGGATTGAATGCGGAAGGCTGCTACTTTATTGTGTTTGTTTTAAAATCAGACCATTGGCTAGACACAGTGGCTCATGCCTATAATCCTAGCACTTTGGGAGGCCAAGGAAGGAGGCTTTCTTGAGGCCAAGATTGCAAGACCAGCCTGGTTAACATAGCAAGACCCCATCTCTCCAAAGAAAGAAAGAAAGAAAATCAGATTATTGAAAAGAGGGTCTGGATGTGAGCTACCAAAACTCAAGGGCATGGAATTCCTAAAACCCAATCCCACAGCTCTCAGGATCACAGCACACGGCACTGTGTCCACCTACTGCAGCCACCTGTGGAATCACTCACATCTGCTGCTTGCTAGCCTGGTTCTTGCCTCTTGTCAGGTGGGCAGTGGGGTGCCCACACAGCAGCGGTAACTCAGACTTCAGTGGTTAGGAGGAGACTGAGCTACTTGTCCATGAGAACTGACCCCAGGATCACTGTTTGTATGTTCAGGTTTGAACACACCAATCTGATTTGTCCGAAAGGGGTGTTGTCTCTAGTGTTAATGGCGAGTTGTTCCTTTCCAAGGAGAAAGGGAGGGGATGGTGTGAAGGGAAACTTCAAAGACAACTTAGAGAGGCAGAAAGAGACAGACACACCAAGCATATAACTCATTAAGAAAACTCTCAGGCCGGTTGCAGCGGCTCACTCCTGTAATCCCAGCACTTTGGGAGGCCGAGGCGAGCGGATCATGAGGTCAGGAGTCCGAGACCATCCTGGTGAACATGGTGAAGCCCCATCTCTACTAAATACAAAAACAAGCCGGGCATGGTGGTGTGCGCCTGTAGTCCCAGCTACTCGGGAGGCTGAGGCAGGAGAATTGCTTGAACCCGGGAGGTGGAGGTTGCAGTGAGCTGAGATCATGCCACTGCACTCCAGCCTGGAGACAGAGCGAGACTCCATCTCAAAAAGAAAAAATGAAAAATAAAACTTTCAATGTAGGAGCCCTATTTTTGTATGGTATTTTGGTTTTATAACCATAATCAAATTTGGTTTTTAACTGTCTCACTCTGTTATCAAATGAGTGGTCGTACTAGGAATTCTTTTGGACCTTGCAGAGAACAGGATTATTTTTGGCAGCCTCTGCTGAGTTGGCGCGTGTGTGTGTGTGTGTGTGTGTGTGTGTGTGTGTGTGTGTATTACAGGAGAGGGAATTGTAGGTCCAGTATGGACCCAGAGCTAAGGGGAATCTTGAAGAGTAGTGGCTCTGGCAGGTGAGGATTGAGAAATAAAGTGCAAGGACTGCTCTGCACTTTGTCTGCTGACCTGCTTTTTCTCAGTGCCTGGCTCTGAGGGCAGTGCCCAGCTGGTGTCCTGCTCACCAGGGGCTTCATTTTATTTTCAAACCAGGTAAAGGAGAGGTGAGGAATGGAACCGGCATTTCTGAAAAGGAAATTTAAGAACTGCATCATCTACCCTCTAAAAAGAAAAGTCAAAAAAGAAAAAGAAAGAAAGAAAGAGAGAGGCTATTGAGAACACTTTAGGGAAGTTGTTAACTCCATTAAGAAGTATATGTGGGCTGGGCATGGTGGCTCACGCCTGTACCCCCAGCACTTTGGGAGGCCAAGGCAGGCGGCTCACCTGAGGCCGGGAGTTCGAGACCAGCCTGACCAACATGGAGAAACCCTGTCTCTACTAAAAGTACAGAATTAGCTGGGCGTGGTAGCACATGCCTGTAATCCCAGCTACTAGGGAGGCCGAGGCAGGAGAATCGCTTGAACCCGGGAAGCAGAGGTTGCAGTGAGCTGGAGGTTGCAATGAGCCGAGATTGCGCCACTGCACTCCAGCCTGGGCGGCAAGAGTGAAACTTTGTCTCAAAAAAGAAAAAAAACAAAACAGTATGTGTTAGAGTGTTCACTTGGCCAGTGTCTCCATAACCTTCCTTCGGGACGTGCAGCCGCCATGGCCAGCGTTTTACCAGCTTCAGTGCTCAGGCTGCCCTCGGGGTTGGGGAGATCACACTGAGTCCAGGGCCTAGTCTTAGTCTTGCCACGCGTGTTCTTTCCCCAGTGCTGACGTTCTGCTGTCCTTTCCCTCCTTCCCTTTCTCCTCTCTTTCCTTTTCCCTTTGTCACTGCCCTCTTCCCCCTTCCAGCATCCAGAGCGGCGGCTGGCGGATTGCACCCACGGGGAGATGATTCCTCATGAAGAGCCTGGATCCCCTACAGAAATCAAATGTGACTTTCCGTTTATCAGACTAAAACCAGAGTCAGCCAGACAGTGAAACAGTCACCGTGGAGGGGGGACGGCGAAAAATGAAATCCAACCAAGAGCGGAGCAACGAATGCCTGCCTCCCAAGAAGCGCGAAATCCCCGCCACCAGCCGGTCCAGCGAGGAGAAGGCCCCCGCCCTGCCCAGCGACAACCACCGGGTGGAGGGCACAGCATGGCTGCCGGGCAACCCTGGTGGCCGGGGCCACGGGGGCGGGAGGCACGGGCCGGCCGGGACCTCGGCGGAGCTTGGTTTACAACAGGGAATAGGTTTACACAAAGCCTTGTCCACGGGGCTGGACTACTCCCCGCCCAGCGCGCCCAGGTCTGTCCCCGTGGCCACCACGCTGCCCGCCGCGTACGCCACCCCGCAGCCAGGGACCCCGGTGTCTCCCGTGCAGTACGCTCACCTGCCGCACACCTTCCAGTTCATTGGGTCCTCCCAGTACAGCGGGACCTACGCCAGCTTCATCCCGTCCCAGCTGATCCCCCCAACCGCCAACCCCGTCACCAGTGCGGTGGCCTCGGCCGCAGGGGCCACCGCTCCATCCCAGCGCTCCCAGCTGGAGGCCTATTCCACTCTGTTGGCCAACATGGGCAGCCTGAGCCAGGCGCCGGGACACAAGGCTGAGCAGCAGCCGCAGCAGCCGCCACCGCCGCAGCAGCACCTCAGCAGGGCTCCGGGGCTCATCACCCCGGGGTCCCCCCCGCCCGCCCAGCAGAACCAGTACGTCCACATCTCCAGTTCTCCGCAGAGCACCGGCCGCACCGCCTCTCCTCCAGCCATCCCCGTCCACCTCCACCCCCATCAGACGATGATCCCGCACACGCTCACCCTGGGGCCCCCCTCCCAGGTCGTCATGCAATACGCCGACTCCGGCAGCCACTTTGTCCCTCGGGAGGCCACCAAGAAAGCCGAGAGCAGCCGGCTGCAGCAGGCCATCCAGGCCAAGGAGGTCCTGAACGGTGAGATGGAGAAGGGCCGGCGGTACGGGGCCCCGTCCTCGGCCGACCTGGGCCTGGGCAAG
>PVKP010038612.1:0-20781 GCA_004027715.1 Plecturocebus donacophilus
AGGCAACTTTTGTTACCTTCACAAAAGCTCAAAGCCAGGAGTCACTGTGAGGCTCCCCATGCCCTTAACAGTCAACTCTCACTTGACATTCTAATGTTCAATTGTTCTCTCCACCTCTGTGTTGTCTCAACAGCGGTGCCCTTTGAAAGGTTTGTGGTTGACCTGCACCATATTTTACAAAGCTTTCCTTCTTGGATTTAATTCCTATTGGTCTTCAAAACAAAAGAGTTTTATTTACATCTTGATTTAAATAAAGTCAGGATGCTGAAGTTAAAACAACAAAAATTTCCAGGGTTTTCGGTTGTACAAACACACATCTGTGCATGCGCGCACACACACACAAAGACGGGAAGAGAGCGAGTAAGAGAACAGGATGGATATTTCCGCAGAAACAGAGAGAACAAGAGACAAAAACTACCGTTAGTTTTCTATGAAATAGAAACCATTATAGCAGACCTCTGGTATAATGTTTAATTGTTCCTTTTTCTTGTTGAAAGCCTGGTGTCCAGATTATTTATTTATTTTTAATGCCTCTGAGTGAGACAACATTTGAGACATCATTGAGTCTTCCAGTTTTGATTTTTTGGAGAATAGCTTTCCATAAAATAGAAAGTTGGCAATAAAAATAAATGTATACCCATCAATATAATCACTGGAGTCAAGGGAAAATTTTTTTTTCCATGTTAACTTTTGGAACAATCTGAAAAGAAATCTGCTTAGGAAAAAGGCAAGGACAGCATATTCTAGTGAATGGAGAGAATGGACTAGACTGGTGCTTCCCAAACCTCAGTGCATATATGCACCACCTGAGGATCTTTTTAAAGGACAGATTCTGACTCAGGAGGTCTGCAGTGGGTCTGCCACCCTACATATCTAATAAACTCCCAGATACTGCTGCTGCCTGTGAACCACACTGTGAGCAGTGAGGACCCAGGGGACTGCTGACAGTCTCCTCTAAATCTGGTAGCCTTACACAATAGAAAGCAAAGTGAAAGTTCATATTGAGCCTTAAATTAGAAAGCTGGAAGGGTACTTAAGGGGAATCCTGATTTATTCTCCATCACATGATGTTCTATAGTATCACAGAGAAACTATTCCAGATGGCTGAAGTATGTGTTTCTAACAGTGTCCTTTGAAGATAGCCTGCAACATTGCTTAGTAGTTAATTCAGTTTTTAACAACCTCAAAAATATTTAGCAAAAGTTTCCTTAGCTATATCATCAGTTTATTCTTTATGTACAGATTTCCATTTAGACAGAAAATTCCTCTAAATGATACCCCTTTGTAAACTAAAAAACTATTCATTAATACATAATCTCTCAGTTTCCATTCTTTACACTATATCTCGGATGGTTTAGACTTTTCTCAATGGGACATTTTCCAAGCCTTTAATCATCTGGGTAATCTTATCCAAGTGATGTCATTCCCCTTAGAGAGTAGTTTATTCTACCCTCAGTTAAAAAACATCCATCTTTTTTGTTTTCATTCTTTCAATCCCTAAAGGCCTACTTCTTTTCAAGAATTTCTATATCATCACCATAAAAGATCATTATCATCTCCTTAAGATCTTATGGTGAGTAACCTCCAAAATCTCAGTCTTATTAGGTCATTCACTTGCAACACAATTGAACTAAACACAAGGAAGAGCTCATAATTAGTATACAAGCTGTCACCGTGTTGCAGCTCTGATGATTATGCATTTTGGTGTTTTGCCCCTGATAATCTAATTGTTTTCTAAGTAGTTCCTAAACTATTGACATATAAGACACATGGACTCAGCTAAAACATACATTGGGAAAAAAAACCCAGTAATTTCTTATATTTAGCTTTGTATTACACACAAAAGCTTAGTATTCATGATGCAAGTTAACATTATTGAGTAAAAGCTTCCTTCTTTTTAAAGCAGGGATGATAATACCTACCTCATAGAGATTCGTACAGATTAAATTATATTTATATTACATATATATGGAGTATGTTAAACTAGATGCTGCATATATAGAGATTATACATAAAAATGCCTAGTACACATTGGTCATTCAATAAACAATTACTTCATTTTTCTCCAAGTAACGAAACTTACCAATCAGACTATCACTAGTACTTTGAATGGCATTTGTCACATAGCAAGCAGTTGATAAATCTGTTGAATGAATGCATCAAAATATAGGTATAATCAGGCTGAGAATCTGAACAAAGAAAAATCATTTGAGTTGGTTAAGTCCCACTTTCATTACATTGATAAATTTACATCAATTCCTCAGACTTAGCTTTTAAAAGTTTCATTCTCAGGGTTAAGCAACATAACAAAAACCAGGTATCAGATTTACATAAGACTAGAGCCTATTTAGGTCATTCAAATCATTTTGGTATAAATAGCCATAGAAAAAGGGCTTTGAGTTTTTTAGAGGAAAGATATATAAATGAATTACATTACATAAGGATTATATTAATTTGCTGAGAGCCTATATTTACCTATAGGGACTGTGTCAAAACAATATTAAATATTACAGTTAACTGATACTTTAGGCTGGAGACTCATGAAGAAGGTGATAATGAGCAAACTTGACTTCTTATTGCCGTATAGACTTCTATCTCTAAAAGAAAGGCTGTATATTGGCATAGCCACTGTTTGATTAGTGGGGTACATTTTGATGTCTTAGGTTACTTAAAGCTGTATTTTCTCAATTATATGAATGAAAATTAAATTATATCAACATATATATATTAAATGACAGCGTTTTATTAAAGCCTTTTTCACAATGTCTAATCGATTTTAACTGTTTTTCACAGACACTCATTGTTTATGTTGGTATTCTTTTTTTTTTCTTTTGAGACAGAATAATCTCACTCCCTCACCCAGGCTGGAGTGCAATGTCACAATCTTTGCTCACTACAACCTCTGCCTCCCGGGCTCAAGAAATTCTTCTGTCTTAGCCTCCTGAGTAGCTGGGACTACAAGTCCCTGCCACCATGCCTGGTTAATTTGTGTATTTTTAGTAGAGATGGGATTTCACCTTGTTGTTCAATCTGGTCTCGAACTCCTAACCTCAGGTGATCCAGCCGCCTCAGCCTCCCAAAGTGTTGGGACAGGCGTGAGCCACCGTGCCTGGCCAATAAGGTATCCTTTTAAAAAAGAAATTAGAACTCTTGAACTCTACATCTGGAATGATTTGATACATCCAATTATGCTTATATCTAAAGTCTTAAAAAATTGATTATATATGTGGCTTCAAATTGAGTGATGATTTATGACATCTATTTTCATGTGATAATGCTATTACTTCTAGATTTTAATAAAAAGCCTAAATGATTACATGATTATACATTAATATTTGTAGTTATAACTGACAAAAAACATTTTCCCTTTTAAAGGAGCATAACTTCATTATTAATCAAGTAACCTTAGTGATGACAAGCATCTATTATTAAAACTACTAAAACAAAATTTAAGGCAACACATGACAATGTAGAAATCAAAGACAAAATTTATTGCCAAATTCAAACAGATTTAAGATTTTAAAGCAAATCTGGGGCTGGGTGCTGTGGCTCACGCCTGTAATCCCAGCACTTTGGGAGGCCAAGGTAGATGGATGGCTTTAGGTCAGGAGTTTAAGACCAGCCTGGCCAACATGGTGAAACTCTATCTCTACTAAAAATGCAAAAACTAGCTGAGCGTGCCTGCAATCCCAGCCGCTTAGGAGGCTGAGGCAGGAGAATCCCTTGAAGCAGGAAGTGGAGGTTGCAGTGAGCCAATATCGCACCACTGCACTCCGGCCTGGGCTACAAAGTGAGACTCTGTCTTAAAAAAAAGAAAAGAAAATTAGGGAAAGTCTTTGTCTTAAATTTGGCATTAGCAAATCTCTTGGTAAATTCTTTTAATGTTTTAAAACTGAACATACATATGGTATATGGTATAAAGGCAAGTTAAGTAAAGTAAGCAGTTTCATGTTAGGAAAAATAACAAGTCCTCAAGTCAATGCTTTTCCCTAAATTCCCACTCACCAGAAACACTTCAAATCCTTTAGCGTTTGTTCTTTTGCTATTTATCTTCCTGTCTTTAGGAATTAGCATAACATATTACAGATGAGCATTGAACAACACTGTTTTGGACTATATGGGTCCACTTATACTTTTTTCTTTCTTTCTTTCTTTTTTTTGAGACAAGAGTCTCACTCCGTCACCCAGGCTGGAGTGCAGTGGCAGGGATCTCAGTTCATTACAACCTCCGTCTCCTGGGTTCAGGTGATTCTCCTGCCTCAGCCTTCCCTGTAGCTGGGACTATAGGTTGGGATCACCACACCCAGCAAATTTTTTTATTTTTAGTAGAGATGGGGTTTCGCCATGTTGGCCAGCTGGTCTCAAACTCCTGACTTCAGGTGAACCACCCACCTTGGCCTCCCAAAGCACTGGTATTACAGGTGTGAGCCACTGCACCAGGCCAAGCGTCCACTTATACTTAGTTCCATGCACTTCAAGCATGCACCTTCTTCATCTCCCTTCATCCTAATAGGGTAACGTCATAATTTTTGCTAGATCAGTACCTATTACTTACATTATGATGACTGTGCAAATGTTATGCAGAGTTGAACCATGTAGTATAATTACTCATACTTTTATACAGGTATATTTATATCTTGGTGTTATTTTGTTCTTTATTTTTCCTGAAGATAATAATCTTTTAAAAATTTTGCTTAGATTTCTAAACACAACACTATCTTACAACCAAATTCTTCTCCAGTGGAAAAAATCTCTCAATCTGTTCAAACTTCTTAGGTATTTAATCAATATCATCTGTTTAAAGAAAACTCTCTGAAAGCCTTTTGATTAACTTGCTTATACTGGCTGCCTTCTAGATTTGGTATATGTTAAAAAGTACTCATCTTGAAACTTTACTTGCTCCTTTCTCTGGGGACTGCATTTGACCATGTCTTATGTGACATCACTTGTTTTCTGGACCTCATGTACTCGTTGCTTGGGGTTTCCTCACTTGCTTTTCAGGATACATATAGCCCTAATTTCAATAATTTTGTGTAAGGTAAATTTTTAAGACCTTATTTGGCACAGCATGAATTTGTTCTACCTTTATGGTTAATTGAGAGTTCACTGTACATAGACCCCTAAATCAAAAATCATTTTTCCTCAAAATTTTGAAAGTATTGTTCATTTACTTTCTACTGGCCGATATTGGGTTGAGAGGTCTAAAGCCAGTCTGCTGCTGCTTTCTTCTATGACATCTAATTTTTTTTCCTGTCTGCAATTCATTTGGCTCTTCATTTATCCACCATATATTTGAAATTTTACAATAATACTCCTTGGCATGGCAGTAATCTATCTTTAGGTCACTGCCTAGGCTCACTCTATGTGGAAACTTACAGTATTCAATTCTGGGGAATTACCTTAAATAATTTATTTAATGATTTTCTACATTTCATTGTCTCTATGCTCTCTTTTGGAATTCCTGTTATTTAGCTATTGGAACTTATAGACCAGTCATCTAACTTTATCTCATTTACTTTTTATCATTTTTCTTCATTTTCTAGGAGATTCTTCATTTAGTCTCTCTCATCTTTTGAGGTTTCATTTCTGCTATTTTAACCTCTGCATGTTTTTTTGTCCTCTGAATTCTTAAAATATAACCTTTCATTCCAATTCTACAATTGTAATATCTTATCTTACATCTATAACAGTGTTAATAGTATTCATTGGTTTTAGTTTCACTCTCCTTGTATATTTTCTGTTTCCTTCATATTGTTCTAGTCAGTTTATTTTGATTTCTGCCACTTATATCATATGCTGTCCTTAAGTGTTTGGTGATCCTTTACACTCTGCTCCTATTAAAGAGGAGGGCACTAAGAGGCTGATGGAAATTTTGCTTTCATGGTAAAGGCTTGTGGACTGTGGGTTTCACTGTAGGGTGCTAGGAGTAAGCTATTTCGTTAGACCAATACCAGTGTCAGAAACATTTACTTACTTTCCTTGTTTTGTATGAAACCTTGCCCTCTGCTGTGTCTGATGTTTCCCAGCCCAGAGAGCCTGTGTTTCACTTATTCAGAAAATAAACCTCTCATCCACAGCTCTCGTGGAGGAAGAGAACCTTGGAGTTTCCTGCATCTTACATATTCTTTCAACTCGCCCTCTTTTTTTGTTTTAAGCTCTACTTCACCTCCCACATCCAGAGTTACTTGGCATCACCAATGCCTTAGAAAACTAAGGATTCTATGGAGTAAATCAAGTTGTTGTTTTCCTTTTCTCACTCTCAGTTTAGGATTTCGCTTTTTCAGGGTGGCTGCATTCGATTACTTTATCCATCTGCTTTTTATTTTTAACCATGTGATGCTTTTGCCTCTTCTCTTTTCTCTTTGTCCTTGTAGGTTTATGTTTTCAAAGTGGAGGGTTAGGAAGGACTGAAAGGAAATGCTTATGTTCAAGCTACCACCTTTAGTTGGACATCTCTATAAATGGATGGTAACTATATATTAAAATGAGATTTTATTAAACTTCCCCTATTCTACAGTCAAGAAGTTACAACTCTTTTTTGTTTGTTTTTATTTTTAGTTTTGTTGTATTGTAATTGGACATTTTCTGGGTTATTCTCTTAGGTGGAAACAAAAATCTGTGCTAATGGTTACTGTACTGCCCAATAAAGTTTTCATATTTCACAGGCTTTCTGAATTTTCACTCAATAAATGGTTACAAATATCTCTTGAGATTCAGAGCTCTCTTAAACCTAGACTTTCTATTACAAAACTAATCACAAGGAAATTCGGTTGGTTCTTCCTAGGCACAGTGATGAAACTTAGTTGGTTTTTAACTATCAGGAACTGTCTAGTATGGAATACTCTTTGCTTTGTAAAGTTAGAACAACCTTAGTCAATCAGCAATATTCCAACTTCTTAGAAAAGATCATGAGATAGATCCTTATTTAAGAAGAAAAGTACTCTGACAAATGTTTTCACTGTGTCACGTTGGTCTCTCTGAATGGCTTCCTTGGGCCCCTGCATGTTTGAGGAGTGAATATTGAGATCTTATTTTCTCTTGAAGTGTCACTGTTTAGAACTTTCCAGTGGCATCAGGTCCTATTATAGTTTGCTGAAAGGTCAACAGGTAAACATCAGGAAAAAAAAGAAAAACCGAATTGACTTTACGTTGTACTGTTATTCATGACGCATCTTGAAGCCAAATGATTTCCAGGCTTGTACTACAGGTTTTGGGGTGGGTTCATTTTTTCTTCCAGTTCTATTTAGCACTGCTCATTTTCCTCCTGATCATATTCTACATGTAGCTATTAAGTTTATCAACATCTCTAGTGTGGTTTCACAGATCCGTCAAAATTTACAGTAAATTAGAAAGGTAATGTTTCCAAGAAGATTTAAAATTACTGGTAGTAAAATAATGACCACAACCCAGATTGGACCCTCTGGAGAGGCTGAGGTTTGCTTTTCCTGAAATGGTCAATTTTAGATTGCAATTGAGGCAGCTTCCTGAGTGATGAGTGAGTCAAGGAGAAAGAGTTTAACAAGCCCTTATGTTTCAAGTCCTGTAATCTCACCCTCCTGGTATGGATCCATCATGTTTTCTGCAAAGTTATTTTTATGTCTTCTTTTCCCTAAGCACTATAATATACAAAACCACACAAACACTTGTAGTGGTTGTTTTGTTGTTTATGTTATTTACAATTAAGCATCATTAAAGTAAACCTGCTGTCTTGTAAAGGCGATGTGAGAAAATGTTCAATGTATCAATTTTAGAGGTTTAATGAGCTCAGTATTAAAGATATAAAGGAACTTCCTTTCCATTTCCTTTAAAAACTAAACTATTCTTCCATTTTCAATATATACAAATTAAGGTCACACACTGCCTTCAGTTAAAAAGGCAGCATGCTTTAAGTGGATGTCAATGATTGGTTAATTTACAGTGAGGCTGAGCAAAGAAAGAAAACAAGGTTGGGGTAAGGGCTGTAGTCCAAATTTGCCAGTTTCCCAGGTGAGTGCTCTATTTGAATTAAAATATTGGTTTTGCAAGCTCAAGTCAACAGAGACTTCTTTCCCCACAATGCCACACAGTATATAAAGAACAAACCTCAAAGCAATTCAGTGGGCACATATTTGGTAGCTAAAGCACTCTATCTTGCAAGGCACATTAAAAGAGAAATAAAATCCTTACTGCATTCAGTCAAGGCTTCTTCCGAGCTGAATATAATGTGACCACAACATGGAGTACAGAAACTAGTTACAGGTGAACTTCAAAAGTCTGGCCTGTTAGGTCAGCATACACTCATTTAACTAATCGACCTCCACGATTTGTGAAACTGAATTGACTCTTCAATAAACTACAACACTGAGCATCAAATTAATGTGAAATGCCTCTAGAAATTTATCTATACTTCACCAAATTTTGAAGTTAAATTAATAAAAGAGGGTGTAACCTTTAATTTTTCTTATAATAAAACTTATGAACTTTCAAATTTCAGTATGGGGAAAAATGCACATAATATTATGTCATTAAATGCCTATAATAATTTTTATGTGCACAATTATGCATAAGGTTATTCTTTTCTAAACATTTGATGCAAGATTTGCCTTAGTGTATATTCAAAACATTGATCAAAATTTCTCCATACTCATTCTAAAAGAAAAAACTTCAGACATAAATTGTGAGAATTTTAGCTTAATTAGATGCATATGTCCAGCTTTTTTCTCTTTCTAAATCCTAGGAATATTGTCAGGTTTGAATTTACAAAATTAATACATTTACAAGCACAAAATGCAAATCAGGCTTGCTTTAATACTGGAGTAGCCTTGGCCGAGTAGACAAAATTTTTTTCCAAATATTTCCAGACCACCAGTTTTTTCACATATGCCAATTGGGTGGGAGGTAGGAATATAACACTGACCTAGATATGGTTTCCAATGTCTCAATGAGCACATTGGAAGGAGGCAAAGGATTGGTCCAAACAGGAAGCTGCTCTCAGTTCTTCTAGGGCCAATATCTGGTAAAGCACATGAATAACACATACTTTTTTTTTCTCTCTCATTCCTGAAAGTAGATACAGTCAGTTGAGACCAGCATCGAAGAAAAACTCAGTCAGGACCTTTAAACCCATGAGAATGAGAAATAATCATGTACAAATTCTTTCCTCAAATCATCTGGTAATGCTTTATGAGACTTGTGATGTACAGCATTAACCTTCAAGGAACTCAAGGCAGAGCACAGAAGAATGCTGAAAAGGTCAGACCTTTTACCATAATTACTACCAAAAATTCAGAGGATACTTTTAGTGTTAAAATTTCTCGATTATTCACACTTAAAAAACACTGAACAGCATTGAAGAGGGAAATGACTTTCTCCTCGTTTTAGTTAATTGGGCAAAGCTAGTTGTGCTTGTTAGCAAACAAACAGATTACACTCATTGCAATATTTTTCTGCTATGAATTTTAAGTACAACTGTGGCAAGAGAGGTTTTACTTGGTTTGAGTATTATAAAAGTCTATACATTTATCTGAAGGCATGAAAACAGAAATCTAAGACAAAAGCTTTGGAAACCACTCAGATTTTCTATCCGTATATGTATTCATTCCAAGTGTTTGGAGCCATGTGGCTTGAGGTAGTTTTGTTTTAATGAACTTGTCCCATTTCTCATTTAGAAGACCTCTCATCTTACAAGACTCCCTGATATACCTTGAATTCTCTTCCACCTCTTTGTCTAGTGCTCTCAGGAAACTGGACTTGCTTCTGCAGAGTGCTATAAAACTGTGTCCAAGGTTTAATATCAGATTGCATTTTCCACACACCCAAGACACAAACAGTGGGAATGTAATTTATATCACTAATATCCAAGGAATGGCAGAGACTAAATCTGCTCAATTTCTTGGATCCTTGTGGACCATGGTTTATTTTAAAGCAGGAGAAGCTTAGACCAGGATTACATAGTTATCATGACTTGTGAGGCTATTTGGGTTTTTGGAGTGGTAGGAAGGACAAGTAGGGGAAAACATGTATTTTGATTTCAATTTAAAGTTTCAATTTAAAGAACAATTAGACTTCACATGAAGAAAAAAGCTTTCTATTCCTGTAGCTCTGTCCTGTGAACTTTCCTGCTTACCAGAATTACTGGAATTGTCCAATAGGTCTTTTATTCAGTTATTCTTTTGAATAACATTTATTAACCATTTTCTCTGTCCATGGCATGCTACACAATGCTACAATAAATAAATAGGTATATATTTATGTATGCATGAAAATATATACATATTTCTTTACTGGAAGGTAAATACTACATATATACATATACATCTATACAAATAAATTACAATCCATTGGAGGTGGGTATCTACCTATAATACTCTCTATCATACAAGCGAAGGTAAAACTAAACGAGGCCAAATCAAAGTGATATAGTTATCTTAAAAAGTATGAGGAAAGACTGGGGCATGGGTAGAAAAATTTCACTGAGGGCATTCAGAGGGGCTTCCTAAAGGAGACAGATGAAATTTTGGCTGAATAGAATTTTGAAAGGTAGGTGAGGGTAAAAGATGTTAAGCAGCTAACACCCTGCAATTAAATGTAACAACCACACCTCCCCCAGGAGAGTTCTGTACTTCCTTCGAAATGATCACCAACTAGACCAGGCTCATGAAATACTGCCGTGGTTGTCATCTCTAAAAACATTACTGCTCACATATGCAAAGGTAAGAAACCAGAATTACAGTATTTGCTATTTATAAAATATAAGAGCAATTCTTATCATATTGGTGCTGCAAGAAGAAAAATTTAATATTTGTAATGTGTATATAGAGATTTATCTTTGAGACGGTCCTCTCATATACATTATTTCCTGGTATAATCGAATATTTGCTAGGAATCTTCCTCATGTTCAATACTTTTTAGAACTATAATAAATAATCCAATTCAATTTTAAAAATAATAATGTTTTCCTCCAAATTCTAATAATCCTGTGATACAATCTGTCCCTAGTTGTGGTTACATGTAATAATTTCCCTTCCTTTTCAATTTCTTTGTCAAGTTCTTTTCTTTGTCCCATTAATTTTTTTTTATATGTACTCTTTTGGTTCAAAGGGGTCACAGGAGGTTGGTTGGGTTATTTAGAATTCATAGTTTCATGATATCTTTTCAATTTATTTATTTAATGTTCCAGATATTAGTCTTGTGAAATATTATATAAAACAACTAATGGATGTCATTGCTGACTGGGTCAGGTGTTTCATTTGTACATTTATACTTAGCTGTAATAAATCTTATATGGGTCTATTTTACTTTTTTCGTGTTAGAGAGGCAAGGCAGATATGAGGAGGGCAGTGTTGCACATACATATTAAAGGTATCTCTAATAGCAACTCCCTTTTCTAAAGTAAATTTCTTTCCAAGCCGATGGGCTCTTCTTTTGAAATAAATATTTAATTGCCATAAGCATTTGCATTTATAATTTTGGGGCAGATTTAATAGTGATAATATCTGGATTTGACTATCAGTCCTTCACAAGTGTAGGTTGAAAATATTCATAAATCCAATGTAATAAAAGCTGTATATTTTTTCTTAATGATTAATGTACAAGCATACAATTCCTCAGCTTCCCCTTCCCAGGAGCACCCTAACTGTTTCATAAGGAGTTATTCTTCTCTCACTTTCTATATGGTCTTGGGTGTTAGATGTTAGCCAGACTAACCTTCAATTATGGCTTTGCAGTCTTGATAATTATACCCAGAGTATGAATTGACCTGAACATAAATTAGACTGAGGCTCAGAATGTAGGGTGTGTGATATAAGGACATAGAAAGAGAGGGTGGTCAAATCACTGTCGTGGCAGTGGTACTGATAATGATGGTGGCCATGACTTCATCTCACCATTTGCACCTGCAGTGGTTCTGTTTGGATAACCACAGCACTTAGCTGTGATTCTACTTGAATAACCACCCTGTTTCCTGTAGATTTTAAAATTCTGGTTTCTTGGTCTTTTAATAATTCTGTGGGTCCTAATATATTTACTATATGTCCCTTTAAATTTTGATTTTTTACTTAAATAACCAAGGATAGTTTGGGTGGCTTCCAACCAAGACTGCAGATAGATACGGAGAGTATCATTCTGAGCGCAAATCCATAGGAAAATAGGATTGATATCAAGGTCTTGCTGAGTGGTAAGAAAGATTAAAACTTCACCCCTGTTGGAAGCACAATATAAAACACAATTCACTTTTAATCATTTGATTTAAAATAAGAAGGCCCTCAAAGTGAGTGTGGAATACATAATAGTTTTATGCTTGTCATTTTCCTTGTTTATATAACTATGCTGTGGCATATGATAGAACTCCATGTTTTTAGGAAATATACACTGAAATATTTAAAAGTAAAATGGCATCATGACTGCAACTTATTCCTAAAGAGTTTAGAAAACAAGCATAGATAGATAACAAAGCAAGAAAGAGAGAAAGCAAATGTATTAAAATAAACATTTGAAGATATGGGTGATGGGTATCAACATTTAAGATTTCTTTGCATTATTCTTGCAACTTTTCTATAAGTTTGTCAAAAAAAAAACTAAATCTTAAAGTTATAGGGCTTTATAGGTTCATCTAATCTACCCTTCCTTTCTCTCACAATTGAGGAAACATACTTGAGAAATTAAACAAGTCACTCAATATCACATTGCTTGTCAATGATAGTCTCTCTCCAATAAAGATGTGAAAACAATGTAGAGACCATGGCGTAGACTGTCTCATTAAGGCTCCAGCTGAAGAGATAAGAGGGGTCAGGTCCATTCCATAATAGAAAGGTAGGGAAAGTCGGATTGAGGAAGGATCCATTACAGAGAGACAGAACCTTGAGAGTTTTACAAGAAGAGTTGGAAGAGGGGGTAGCGCTGGCGAGTATCATAGAGAGAAGTACAGCTCAGAAGGATACCAATGTGTACAGTATTTTTAAGGTAGAAGCTACTTGTCTTTCAAAAGGGCTCATTAGTGGCCCTGTATCCTGGATGGAAGGAAACTGCAGATGCCTATGTCACATTTACAGACATGAGGGCTCACAGTAGAGCTCTTACAGTCTTGGACAAGTTACTTCACTTCTCTGATCTCAGTTTTCTCATCAATAAAATAGGTATAATAAGACCTCATGGGTTTTAGGGAAGTTGAAATTAGTCATTACAGGCAAAGTGCTTAAACAATGCCTGGTACATAATAAGTGTACAGTACCTATTAGCTATTTGCTCTGGGGGTAAGGTTTAGATATATATCCCTGTCTTGTTTCTTCTATGTCGGTTTATTTAAAGTATACACTTGTATCACTCTATGTATATGAAGAAGAGTAAGCACTAAAAATTCTCATTAAGCCAAAAAGTTCCATAAAAGGTCTGCACCGTAACCTGACTTGTAAGAATTGATCTGTTCTAATGGAAACACACAATGATCAGCGTATTCCAAGAAGATAACTAGACCAAAAAGATTCAGGAATAAAATTGAATATGCACAGCTTAATCTCTTATCTACTGGGATATGCTTTTTCTAAATGACCTTATTAATTATAAAATGATGGTAATGAGACATTTTGAAATAAAATAATATGGAAGAGCCTATGTTTCAACCAAGTTCTAGGTTCTGAGTATTTAGTGGTGAGAAAGAATGCCTACATACCACTTACATTCTATTTGGAGAGGCAGATTACAATAAGCAAAATTGAAATATGTTTATAATAGTGTACCAGTATGTCATGTAGCAGTAAATTCTATTAGAAATGAAATAAAAGGATAAAAGAAACAAAGATGACAGAAGGATGGTTTTGTTCTTCTGCTGGAAGAATATTCCAGTAAGAAGAAAC
This sequence comes from Plecturocebus donacophilus, assembly GCA_004027715.1. Lineage (NCBI taxonomy): Eukaryota > Metazoa > Chordata > Mammalia > Primates > Pitheciidae > Plecturocebus > Plecturocebus donacophilus. The sequence continues at coordinate 13,830 of PVKP010038612.1, forward strand.
AGCAAGTGGGGATAACCCTGGTGTATTTGCCAAAGACATGAAAACCTTATGTTTACCGGGCGATAAGGAAGAAGAGGAGCTAGAACAATAAGTGGGAAAGACAGGCAGGGGCCAGTTAACATAAATCCTTGCTGGGTCTGCTGAGGGATTTGGCTTTTATTCTATTGAGCACTAGAGAAACAGGACCTGGTTTGTTTAGATCACCGTGGATGGCATATGGGGAGGTGAGGTGGAAAGCAGGCCATGTTGAAGATTATGTAATGGTGGCTCAGATGAGGTGGCTCAGGCAGTGGTAAAAGGGATTAGAACCTAGAAATACTTCAAAGGTACAGCTGATGGGCTGTATTAGGAGTATGAATAAAACAATGAAGTTAAAAAAAAATCTTAGATCTTTAACCTGAGCAAATAGTTGAACAAGTAAGCCCTTTTCTGAGATAAGAAACACTGAGGGGAAAAAAAGGAAGGTTTGATGATGGAAATCAAGGCTTCTATTCTAGTTATGTTGAATTTGATATGCCTCCTAAACATTCAGGTGAGAATTATGAAGAAGAGCTAGGATAGGAAAGTCTAGAAAGGACAGAAGCAGTCAGGACTTTGTTGAAGAAGACGGGTCTCTGTGTTCTCTAATGCTTCCAAGAGATTGAAAAGATAGTAACTAAAACATTGATCACTGGAATCAGAAAAATTAACATCCTGTTTGGAATAATAAAAATCCTGATAGATGGAGTAATGGGGACAAAAACCTGATTAGAGTGGCTTACAAAACAATGGGAACTAAAAAAAGTAGTGACAGTGTGCACAGATATCTCTTCCCAGTAATTCTGATAAAAGAGGAGCAGAGTCATGGGACAGCACCTGAAGGAGAACTTGACACATGACTTTTTAAAGATGTGCGATATAACATGTTTGTAACTTGATGAAAATACCCATTACAGAGAAAAAAATAATGATTCAGGCAAAAGACAGTATAATTGAAAGCAAAGTCTTTGAGAAAAAGAGAGAAGATAGGATCTGGCTCTTAGCAGCACGACAATTCATCCATTTTAACATAAAGAGTAAATATTCACACAATAGGATATTATGCAGTAGTGAATATGTACAAATTCACTGTCTTGGATGAACCTCACAAAATGTTGAGCAAAAGAAGCAAGCAGCAGAAAAATACACATGGTATAATCATTCAAATCAAGGAAAACAATACATTGTACAAATATTATCATAAGTAAAAAATCTATTTTTTGAAAGCAAGAAAATGGTAACACAAAATACAGGATAATGGTGATAGGATTAGGGTAGAGTATAAAAGTAGATTCAGTTTTACTAGTCAAGTCTCATGAAGTGAAGGTAGAATCATAAGTCTTTATGCTTTGTTTCATAACTTAGATATCTTGTATAAAATAATACAGAATGCTTTAAAAGTATTCCACTAGGATTTCTAAGCGGGTAGCCTTAGGGGCATTCCAAGTGACTCAGTAACATATAGACAGTGTCTTCATAACCTTCCAGAAGAAGCAGATCCATAAGAATTCTAGGCTTGGATTAATTACCCAAATCCGCAGACTCCCCATCCATGCTGGAAAATGTTTCAGTACATTTAACTTTGCTGATACCTTATCAATCCTACTATGAGCCTAATCCTTAGCCAAATCCTTACCCTTATCCTTACAATCCTTAGCCAAATCACATTTGTCTGGAAAGATGATTTGCTAGTTCTTTCACACACAGCCAGACATCCTCCATAGTTAAATATCTAAGACAATATCATAGTAAATACTAATGACACTTTCTTCCCACTTTAAAGCATTTGCTCTTATCGTAACTTACATATCCTGGCCAAGATTCAATAACATGAAACGGAGTCCACTTGTATGAAATAAGGCAATGAATGTTCCTCCTCACTTCTCTGCCTCCATCTCCAGAGCTTACATATTCTATCTCTATGTTCATCAAATTTTTAAAGACTTATCAGAACAAGCTGCCTCTTATAATGTTTCACTGTCCTTTATTTCTTTCCTTCCATTCAGTGTAGCAATCATTACCTTACATATGTTATATCCCTTGCCTCTTTTTTCCTCTTTTATCCTGACCTGGAAAAAATAACCCTGTTAATCCAACTATTCTACTCCACAACTATAGCTAACCATAACTAGTGAAAATGGTACAAATAAGCACTACCTGATTGTCCTGGTCATTTTACTCTATTCAGTTCTAAGAACATTTCATGTTCTATTTTGTATATTTAAATATCTTACTTTCTAAGAGAAGAAATCAAAATAATCTGCTTCCTACCATTAAATTTTCCCACCTGTTTCTTTTATTCCTAGGTTTTGCTAGTTCACGTTATATCTGCTATTGTCTAGCTATTTCTTCCTTGAGTTTGTACATTTCACCTTCATAGAGGTACACTGACAGAAAATGGTTTAATCACATTTTCCATAGGTTCCTTGACAATATTTCTTCTAGTAATGCCCTTTTCATAAAGATGGCCTTTACTACTTTTTTCCATTTTATTTATATAAATGTTTATTTTTGCCTTAGTTTTTTTCTTGACACTACCAATATCATTTTCCTACTTGTCATTGAATGAGTTAGATATTCATGTTAGGAGTGAGAAAAGGCTCAGGTTGCCTTCGATGCTTCACTGCTCTTTATTGTACAGACAGATGGCTTCCTTCAAATATGGCTCCTTTATATGGTCATATGTATAGCCCTACTTCCTATGTGTTTCTGTCACAAACTATCCAGTAGGTCTTCTGCCTCTGAGCTGTAATCAAGCCACTTTAGGGAAAAAAAGTGGCTGGGGAAAGATTTTCCTTGGCACTTTTTTTTGGGGGGGTACTTTCAGAGATCTGCTACCACAGGAATCTCACCATTCTCTCTATCGCTTTCCTTCCCTTATGTAGTTTCTACACAATTTCAACAGCTTTTTAAATATTTTTTATCATATGAATTATATGTTTCCTAGTTTTAAAGAAAATGTTTTGAAAGAATTTGTGTGTGTAATAATGGTGTGTGTAATAATGGGGTTGAAGTTCTGCATGTTGCTTCTGTATGATTTCTAGGAGGAATAAAAAGAAATATGCTAACGTATATTCATTTAAATTGTGTGGCTGTTATTTTTTACATCTTAGTTGTAGCCTACCTTGTTAATTTGTAGCCACTCTCCTCTACTAATATAAGAATTAACACTATATACTTCTTTTCTTAACTTGCATCCTGTAAGTTCGAATAATATTTTTATTATCATTCAATTAGAAATATCTAAAATGTTTCCTTTTTTTGTTTCATGCATTATTTATGGGTGTTTTTAACAATTTCAAACATGTTTTTGTCATTTTATTACTGATCTACAACTTAATTCCATCGTGATCATAGAACACAGTCTGTCAAATCCCTCCCCAACCTGAATAAAAAGAAAAACAAATAAACAGCTCCAATATTATACCCAGCAATATCCTAGAACTTAAATATGAAAATAAGACAGTTTTTGAGGTCACATAAAAGTGAAAACACTATGAGCAGAATGTAAGAGAGTCAGATTTCAATATCCACATCCACAACAAACCTTCCCTCTAACTGTCTGGCACCAAATGTGTGGAAAAAAATCCCCGAGTAACAGTTTCTACACTAGATAAAAAGTGAGATTGAAGTAAACAACCAATTTCTCTAACATCTTGGGGTTCCTGACAGGAGACTTGTCTCTGTCTCAACCCATGGGAATCATTGGGATGCTTAAAAAGAAAAATATCCCAGAGGACAGCCAGAGCCAAAGGGCAGAGGTGGAACTATGATCCCCAATTCTGAGAACTGCTCTGTAACTCAGCCAAAAAAGACATCAAATCAGAGTGGCTATTAACACACCATGCTAGAGGAGGTTTGTCCCACAGGTCCCTTGGCATAAACCCTTAGTCTGCCTTCTCATACTGCTGGAATATGCCCTTTGGGACCTCTCTATTCAGAAATAGTGGCACTCTGTTTACTAGAACCAAAGCAAATCTGGGTTTAAAGCATCATCTAATGTCAAAAAAGAGGAGGCAACCAAAGGGAGAAAACAGAAAGAAACTCAACAGAAAAATTACAAAACGTCTTTAAGCAAGAATATCCAATAAAAACCAAAACAAGTCATATAAAGAAAACTAGTATAATTATTCAATGGAAAGACACAGACATACATCCACAAAAAAACACACACAAAAAAACAGCAGAAAACAAAGATCCATGACCTCCTCATACTGACAAAGCACAAAACCAGTGACTGACCCTAACAATAGGGTGCTATGTGAACTCTCTTACCAAGAATCCAAAACAGCAGTTTTAAGGAAACTCAGACATCCACAAGGTAACATATAAAAGCAATTCAGAAGTTTATCAGATAAATTTAACAAAGAAATAAAAATAATTTTTAAAAACCAAACATCTTTATACTGAGAAATATGCTGAACTGAAATGTTTATAAAAGGTTCTCAACAAAAAAATCAAGCAGAGGAAAGAATCACTGAGTTTGAAGACAGGTTATTTGAAAACACAGTCAAAAAGAAAAAAATAAAAAGGAATAAAGGTCACCAACAAGATATAGAAAACATTACTTCAAATGACCAAATATAATAATTATTGGTATTCAAGAGGTAGTTGAGAGAAACCTAGAGGTAGAAAAAACATCCCTTTGGTTTTGCCTCTTATTCAAAGAAATAATAACAGAAAACTTTCCAAAACTTTACAAAGAGATAAATATCCAGATACAGGAAGGTGAGAAAACACCAAACAGATTTGATCCTAATAATACTACCCCAACACATCTACTAATCAAACATTCAAAGGTTCAGGTCAAAAAAGGATGCTATAAGCAGCAAGAAAAAATAAGTCAATAACATATAAAGGAAGCTGAAATTGTCTGACAACAGTCATCTCAACGGAATCCATTCAGGCCACAAGGGAGTGAGACATTCTTAAAGTGCTGAAAGAGAAAAAATTGTCATTCAAGAATACTGTATCCAGCAAAGCTATTTTTCAAATATGAAGAAGAAATAGTCTTTTCTAGACAAATAAAAGCTGAAAGAATTCACCACCACCAGATTCATCTTGTAAGAAATGCTAAAGGGAGTCCTTGAATCTGAAAGAATAAAACAAAACACGAATGTGAAAAAGAAAACGCCTGAAGGTCTAAAACCCACTGATGAAATTAAGTACATGGACAAACCCAGAATACTCTAATATTGTATTTTGGTGTGCAATCCACTCGTAACTGTAGTATAAAGCCCAAAAGACATATCTATCAAAACAATAATAGCGATAGCAAACCATTAAGAGGCAATATAAATGTATGTAAACTGTGAAAAAATACAGTAAAAATGTGAGGTGAAGTTAAAGTATAGAGTTTTTTCATTTTTTTGTTTCTATTATTTTCCTTATGATCTAAGGTAAGTTATTGTCTCTTTAAAATAACTTGTTATACCTGTAAGATGTTTTCTGTAAGCCTTACAGTACCCACAATGCAAAACTCTATAATAGATTCACTAAAAATAGAAAGCCATGAATTAAAAGTTACGATCAGTAAACATCATTTAACCACAAGTATGACAGTAAGAAGAGAGCAATACAAAAGCAAAAACAGAAAATAAGCAACAAAATGGCAGTAGTAAAGTCTTATTTATCAAGAGTATAAATGGACTCACTTCTCCAACTAAAAGGCATAGAGTACACATAGAGAAAATTTGACTTCCTCTTTTCCTAATTGAATACCTTTATTTCTTTTTCTTGACTGATTGCTCTGGCCAGAACTTCTAATACTATGTTGAATATGAGGGGTGAGAGAGGACACACTTGTCTAGTGCCAGTTTTCTAAGGGAATGCTTCCAGTTTTTGCCCATTCAGTATGATATTGGCTATGGGTTTGTTATAAATAGCTTTTATAATTCTGAGATGTGTTACATTGATACATAATTTATTGAGAGGTTTTAGCATAAAGGGCTGTTGAATTTTGTCAAAGGCCTTCTCTGCATCTATTGAGATTATCATGTGGTTTTTCTCTTTAGTTCTGTTTATGTGGTGGATTACATATATAGATTTGTGTATGTTGAACTAGCCTGGCATCCTTGTTGTGAAGCCAATTTGATTGTGATGGATACGATTTCTGTATAGTTTGAAGACCCCATTGTCTCAGCTGAAAATCTCCTTAAGATGATAAGCAACTTCAGCAAAGTCTCAGGATACAAAATGTGCAAAAATCAGAAGCATTCCTATATAGCAATAACAGACAAACAGAGAGCCAAATCATGAGCAAACTCCCATTCACAATTGCTACAGAGAGAATAAAACACCTAGGAATACAACTAATAGAGGTGTGAAGGACCTCTTCAAAGAGAATTACAAACTACAAAGCACTGCTCAAGGAAATAAGAGAGGACATAAACAGATGGAAAAACATTCCATGCTCAAGATTAGGAAGAATCAATATTGTGAAAATGGCCATACTGCCCAAAGTAATTTATAGATTCAAAGCTATCCCCATCAAGCTACCATTGACCTTCTACACAGAACTGGTAAAAACCACCTTAAACTTAATATAGAACCAAAAAAGAGCCTGCATAGTCAAGACAATCATAAGCAAAAAGAAAACAAAGCTGGAGAAATTACAATACCTGACCTCAAACTATACTACAAGGCTACAGTAATCAAAACAGCATAGTACTGGTACCAAAACAGAGAGATAGACCAATGGAACAGAACAGAGGCCTTGGAAGTAATGCCACACATTTACAATCATCTGATCTTTGACAAACCTGACAAAAACAGGCAGTGGGGAAAGGATTCCCTGTTTAATAAATGGTGTTGGGAAAACTGGCTGGCCATATGCAGAAAGCAGAAACTGGACCCCTTCCTGACACCTTATACAAAAATTAACTCCAGATGGATTAAAGACTTAAACATAAGACCTAACACCATAAAAACCCTA
>PVKP010038613.1:0-20731 GCA_004027715.1 Plecturocebus donacophilus
GTCGCACAATTGTTATTTAAAGAAGCAAGTATGTATTGCATGAAAACATTATGACTTTTTTCTCTTAGTTTAAATAAACTCCGAGGTAACTGGACTTCTAAAGCACCTTTCTGTTTGCCTGATATCTACTTTAGCAATAATTTTTTTTACAACCCTCTGACTCAACAAAGTAAATAAAAGTATATTTTATCACTGTTAAAAAAATATATATATATATATATATATATATAAATAAAAATAAATGAAAGTCCTACTTACACAAAACCATTTAGGCAAACATGGATATAGGCCCTATCTCCTTGTATTCTGGCTTAGCACCAGCTCTTAAATATCACGAGTCCTTCCCATGCTATAAATGATAAGGGAGAGGAAAAGAAAAACTCATAGCAGATTAACTAATTAAAATTAGTTAATTAAATCAACTAATTAAAACAGATTAACTCTTTTTGGCAGGCCAGGACCTCATTCAAATGTTGAGAAGAACACAGAGATTAAGACATGGAGACCTAATGATACTGACCGGAAGAAGCAAATTATCATATAGGGAACCTCTGAAACCCAGAGAGAAAGGAACCCTCAACTGTCAAATAGATGAGCTTAGATATCTACAGTAATGTCCAACCCTAGGAATGGCTTAGGTACACTGTAATGATAGAACTTTCTCTGGAAGGCACCAAAAAAAATTCAAAGTAACCAAGGTAAATCTTCAGAACTTGAGTGCAAAAGGGAAATGGGCTTTCTGAGCTGCTAGGTAGCTAGAGGTAGAGACTCTGCTCAGAGATGCCTTGCTCCCCTCCCCACTAATCCCATGGGGATATAGCCAAACAGAAGCTCAATTCAGTTGGAGAATCAGGAGGATCCTAGATGTCTGAATGAATTTCCTATTATTGATATAGTTCATCTGTGTCTGTTCTTTCTGAAGGGTAAGAAAAACTCATGAAAAAAAGGACTGAGATGTCGCAAGAAAGTTTCTCATATGCCGTGATACTTTACTGCTATGATCTGAATATTTGTGTCCCTTTGAAATTCATTATGTTGCAACCTAATCCCCAATGTGATACTATTCAGAGACAGGCCTTTTGAGAGGCGATTAAGTTATGAGGGCACAGTCCTCGTGAATGGGATTAGTGCCCTTATAAAAGAGGTCCAAGGAAGCTTGTTTGACTCTTCCACCATGTGAGGGCACAGGCAAAAGTTGTCATCCATGAGGAATGGGCCCTCACCAGATATGAAATCTGTCAGCACCTTGATCTTGGACTTCTCAGCCTCCAGAACTGTGAGCAATAAGTTTCTGTTGTTTATAAGTTACCCAGTCTAAGGTGTTTTGTGATAATGGCTCACATGGACTAAGACACTTCCCTTGCATAGTGTCACTGTACTCCCATCAGACTTGGAGGGGCCAAGGGAAGTTACACTAAGATAGGCTGTATCTGCTCCTGACTTGTGGCTACCTTATTTCAGCCAAATTCTGTATCCACGGTTAACTAAGTCAGGAAATGAATCTAACCTTTCAAGTGTGTATGTAGGAAGGGGCTCTTTCTACCAATTGATAGTAAGTCTGAAATTAGGCAGACAGCTATATCTTAAAAACCGTGTTGTAATCTGCATGGGGACGAGACTGTATTTGCAGAAAGGTGGTCGTACAAAATGTAAAGAGCAGGGATCTAAAGGAAAGAACTTTGCCAATGCTTATCCAATTAAGCCCAAGGGAGTAAAACACTATTTAGTAGATACAAGTATTCTGGTAGCTACAGAATAAACTGGGTCATTTATTCCAAATAAAATTTGCTGACAACATTCCAGAGAGGGTCTGGTAAAGTGGAAAGGTCCCTCAAGAAAGAGACTGTCTAAGCCTTATGCAAAACCATAGCAGAGGATTAGACTAGCATACTTACATTAGTGAGATCTCCAAAAGCTGGTCTCTTTTTGAGTACTCCCTTAAGTGAAGATGGAGATAGCTTTATTGGGCAATTCTCCCCCATCTAAAAAAGCAAAAAGTACACTCTATAATGCAGGGCAAGGATAGTTCACCAGGATTCTCTATAGCCTAGATAATACAGACTTCAAAACCAACATTGGCAAAATCCTCATCTATAAAGAAGAGATTATCTTAGTATCTACCTCATAGGATTACATGAGGATTAAGTGAGCTGATACAGGAAAACATGCTTAGCATAGCGCCTGACACATGGTAAGCACTCAGTACATATATAAATTATTATTATTTTCTAAGACAAAGATTGCCTTTGGCTTGATTCTATATTCAATTAACAACATTCTATTAATTCTGATTTTTACTGGTACCTTAATAATACCAGAAGGGAGGTTACTTGAAAGAATTCTAATCAAAATTTAACTTCTAGATCTTCATAGTTCAAGACTGGATCATGGAACTGTGGTTCTCAGTAGTTCTGTATATCAAGAGGCATTTTTTATTATCACTATGACTAGGCTGCTGGTGGAATTTAATGTCTGGGGACCAGGGGTGCTGGTTGAGATCGGTCCTACACAATAGAAAAATTGTCCTGCTCAAAACGTCCATAGTGTGTGAATTGATAAACACTGCACTAGACTACAATGATTCCACCAAAATACTTACCTCGAAGGCCTAGACAGTCACCTCTGGACTTTATCTAAATGCAAAATTCCATAGTTCTCATGGTTATCTGCAATTTCATATCTGATAATCACTGTCTGCTGCTTCCAGAGAACTCCACCAATTGCCCCAGATGGTATGTGCCAGAAGCAGAGCCCCTGCAGTTTCTGAAACTGGGTCATTTATTCCAAATAAAATTTGCTGACATTCCAGAGAGGGTCTGGTAAAGTGGAAACGTCCCTCAAGAAAGAGACTGTCTAAGCCTTATGCAAAACCATAGCAGAGGATTGGACTAGCATACTCACATTAGTAAGATCTTGAAAAGCTAATCTCTTTTTGCGTGCTCCCTGAAGTGAAGATGGAGATAGCTTCATTTGGCAATTCTCCTCCATCTAAAAAAAGTAAAAGAGGTAAATGAATATATCCAATTGTCAACAGTCTCTTCATGGACTTTAGGTCCTCTTTAGGGCTCAGGGGAAACTCCAGAATCTCAAAGTAACTGGGGATTCATGTAATAAACTCCAATAAACTACAACAAAAGGAAATTTTGGCACACAGAGCTGTTTATTAAGTCCCTAAAGGTGACAGTCATTAATAATGGGGTAAGTCTATCAGGAGACAAGATGACCTTCAGTTTAACTCACAAAATGAGCAAAATATACCTCAGTAAAGCTCATGTTTCCTCTTATTTCTCTCATATTTACGGTTATCCTATCCAAGTGAACCACTACCACCCCTACTACTCCTAGTCATTCCTTCAATATAGATGCTTTCAGATAAATAAGTTCAATAATTTAACAAACATCTGTCTCTTGCTAACTAGCTTGTAAAACAGCAGTCCCCAACCCTTTTGGCACCAGGGACTGGTTTCATGGAAGACAAATTTTCCACAGACAGTGGGGTGGGCTGGTTTCAGGATGATTCAAGCACATTACATTTATTGTGCACTTTTATTATTACACTGTAATATATAATGAAATGATCATACAACTCGCCATAATGTAGAATCAGTGGGAGCCCTGAGCTTGTTTTCCTGCAACCAGACAGTCCCACCCGGGGAAATGGGAGACAGTGACAGATCATAAGGCATTCGATTCTCATAAGGAGCACACAACCTAGATCCCTCACATGTGCAGTTCACAATAGGGTTCATGCTCCTGTGAGAATCTAATGTCTCTGCTGATCTGACAGGAGGTGGAGCTCAGGAAGTAATATGAGCGACAGGGAGTGGCTATAAATACAGATGAAGCTTTGCTTACTCACTGCTCACTGCCTGCTGTGCAGTTGGGTTCCTAACAGGCCACAGACTAGTACTGGTCCACTGTGGCCCAGGGGTTGGGGACCCGTTTTAAAAGACATTACCAGTAAGGATAATAGCACACATATCTAGATACTGCTCCAGCATCAGCTCTTCACTAGCTGTTGACCTTAGATAAGTCACTTAATCTCTGAGCCTCAATTTTCTTATTAGTAAAACTAGGTAAGTTGCCTTATAGTCCTTGAGGATTAAATAAGAGAATACATGTTTTCTGAAAGTTTGTATGAACTGTAAATTGGAAGAAATCATATTTAAAAGAATGTAGTCTGATACGATTGTAAACCTCATAAAGAAAATTTTGTATTAAAAAATGTTTAGTAATTCAGATTAATCTCAGATTGCTAGTGTATATAAGGGAGGGGAAGGGAAGGGAAAGAGGATGAATATTTTGGAGCAAAAGGGGCTTTCTTTCCACATATTCTGTATCTGTGCATGCCTTATCCCATTCCCAAATGAATAAGACCATCTCTGTAGGGTTAGAGGTTAGGGCAAATCATACTACAGGAGTTTTCTACCCTCTAACAGCTTTATGTGGTAAAAGTCTTCTAAGTCTCAGATTGCCCTTATAAAATTCTGAGAACAAAACTGCCCTACCCATATCAGAGAGTTGTTATAATGTGGAGCAGGACACCGTGATCAGACCATTTGCTCTGTTTTCCAGCTGTACCATTAATAGTTAAGACATGGCACAGTGAGTTATCAGAATTGGATTCATGACACAATAAACCAATCCAGCACACAGAGCAATCTTTAAAAAGCTGAGAAGAATTACTTTCATTTTCTAGTTGATTAAGCCAAGACATAAGTAAACTATCAGTCTCTCATCTGGTTCATGATAAATAATCCTACCAGAAATTAGCCAAAAACGAAATACTATTTTCTCACAAACTAAGAAATAAACTGTTATCCAACTCTTATTTAATATTACTGGGAGAAATAATTGACCTAAAATAAAATTACAGCTGAAACTGAACTCAATAAAACTTAGACTTGCAAAATGTACTCCAACAAAGTTGGTTTTGTAAAAATAATTGCCACTAAAGAAAAGTTACAATGGCAGAACACCAATCAGAAAATCTGATGTCGACAAAAGTCTGATCGATGTATCAAATCTTTGCGTGTGTGTGTGTACGCGTGTGTGTGTGTGTTTGAGACAGAATCTTGCTCTGATCGCCCAGGCTAGAGTGCAATAGCACGATCTCAGCTCACTGCAACCTCCACCTCCCAGGTTCAAGTGATTCTCCTACCTCAATCTCCCGAGTAGCTGGGATTACACGCATCCACTGCCACGCCCGGCTAATTTTTGTATTTTCAGTAGAGACGGGGTTTTGCCATGTTGGCCAGGCTGGTCTCAAACTCCTGAACTTGTGATCTGCCCGCCTCAGCCTCCCAAAGTGCTAGGATTACAGGTGTGAGCCACCGTGCCTGGCCAATGTATCAAATCTTTCTTGAAAAATGTGCATGGAAAAAAATTTGGCACCTCTGTGAAAATCATTTTAGTAAAACAAAAATAAACATCATTAAAAAATGTTTATCTGTATTCAGAGAAAAACCAATCAAGGAGATTAAATTCACCTAATGATGTTTTGCTCCAGGAAATACTCTCCTGATGCCAATTCATCAGTGCTAGTATAATTCTGATTAAAATATGTATGATGATGAACACAGAATATCAGGTTAGAATGTCAAACTATCAATAAAGTCAAAACAACAGAGTCAAAATATACCCATTCTTCAAACTTAATAGCTATAAAAAGCATAATAATATCTGTGCTGATGTAACCTTCATACTCTCCCCAGAATATACCAAACAGCCTTTCAGCAAGGTGCTTGGAGCTTTTCAGAGAAAGTAAGAATATGGACATGATCATTAAGGAGGACTGAGTGCTGTTCAGTTTTGAGGGTTATGGAGGGTGGCCTTCATTTGAGCCCTGCATTTTATGAGAAATAAGAGTCCATACTTTCTCCCCAACTTCTAATTTGTGGCATTCTCCAACTATAAGGGCTGCCATCCCTCCCCACTTTCTCAGGTTAAACCAGACATATTTCAAAAGACTCACAGGTGAGGATAGGTACTGAGCCAACACAGGAAGAGACTATCAAATATATTGTTGGGAAAGACAGCTTGCTCTGCTGGGCACAATTTTGCTGGTCTGAGATTTCTTAGGCTCAGGTTTGGAGCTCTGGGGTAGTAGTGGCATAGCATCTCTTACAGATTCAACCACGTCTTGTCCAAGGCAGGGTTGCAATCAGAAAGGGACTCTTTAACACCATTCACCAGAAACACCACAAAATTATCTGAAAATTCTTGAGAAAACCCAGTCTATCTATAACATCCCTAGGAGAAAACAGACTTTGATGTTGGGCAGGTCTGAATCCAAATCTTGGTTTTATCACAATTAACCTCAGGCAAGTGACTGACTTAAAATCTCTGGGCTTCAGTTACTTTATCTGTAAAATGGAGATAAGTATACCTACCTCTGCAGCGTGTTGTTCAAATTAAATGAGATACTTTATGTAAAAAGCCGAGTACAGTGCCCACCATCCTCTGTGAACACTGGGATGTTGTCTAGCCCCCAGTTTAGGCCTAGCAACACTGGGGACTAATTACATAGGAGTTTTGCATTGAAAACAATGAAGAACATGACAGATCATATAATATGGAGGCGAGCTGGTAGAGCTAATGTTCTTTTAAAGGCGTGGGGTCCTGGCAATAGCAATTATGACCCTACAGAGAAAACAAAAGAATAACTGCACACACATGTATTCATGATAGGCCAGGCAGCATTCAGAGGCTGCATTCAATCAAAAGAAACTGTAATCCAGTTCCAGACACCTGGAAGGAAAAAAATTCCAAGGATGCGATTCTAGCAAAAGAAACTAACTTACTGAAAAATCACTTGACATAAGAACTTGATCTTGGATTTCCCAGCCTCCAGAACTGTGAGAACGAAATGCCATCCAGTCCATGGCACTTTATTATAGCAGCGCAAACTAAGTACTATAAAAACATAATGGAAGGTCAGTGATCTTGTTGGGGACAAGGGCTGGAGGAAGGCTTCACAGAGGAAGTAACGTTTGATCAGGACTCAAAATGACAACCAGGTTCCCAAGGTGACTTGGAAGCTTCCAGGCAAAAAAAAAAAAAAAAAAAAAAAAAACCCTGCCCCCAGGCAGAGGCATAAACATACAGAGTTCAGGGATGTCCTAGTTGTCTGGAGTATTGAGCATAAATAACATGGTGGGCAGGGGTTAGAATGAGGCTAAAAAGCTAGGCCAGGGCCAGGCTGGTAAGAAAAGGAAACAGAAAAGATTGCAGCTTGAGGGGAAAGTTTAAGAAAGGAGAAAGACTGATCTGAGTTTCACTTTCGATGGAGAAGGACCAAACATTTTGTAGGTGAGGAAATGCCAGTATAGGTATTCACATACATTACCTCAGTTGATTCTCACAACAAAACTATGAGGCTAAGCAGGGCAGGTACAATTTTCTCTATTTTATAGTCTCAGATGAACTAAGTAACTTACTACCCAGGACAAACTATTAAGCAGCATAGATTGCTCAACTTTTCCCAGAGCAATTTCTAAAATACCATGAAGTCTCTTTGATCACACTCAAAAACATTCCAAAACAGTGAAAGGCCATAGTGTGATTAAGTAAAATGAGCACAGGTCTCGAAGTCAGAGTAATTGGACTTCTAAGCCAGCCAACTTAGCATTTCTGAGCCTCAGTTTCCTTATCTGCAAAACAGATATAACACGACTTACTTGCAGAAGACTTGTGTGGCAAATGCAAATTTACACGTACGAAACCTGACGCATGGCAGGTATTTAATAAATGCTGTCTTACTCCCGTCTTCTTCTATCAAATCCAAACCTATACTCCATCTCATCCCTCAAAACTCAGCCAAGCAGCAATAAAGCTAAATTGGGTGCACCCGCCCTTAACTGCACTGTATGAAAATCAATTACTTCACTATTATTTATGCCTCATACAATTTTTTTATGGATGACCAAAGACTCACACTCTGAAACCTTTACCTTGTAAAAGGAAAAAGAAATATGGAGTCCACAGGCTAGAAAACTCTCAGCTGATGACATACAGGTTAACTAAATCTCAGAGAAAATAAGGTTATTTAAATGATAGTCATATACCTCATTTATTATTCTGAACACTAATCACTTGCATTGAGGGACCGACACACTGACTTCGGTAAACTAATTTTCCTGGGGGTAGGAAGAGGAGGAGAGGGGACTGACACCATCACAAAGATCCTTTTGTAAAAGGACACTCTCTGTGGAACACTCTCAACTTCTACCACATACGGAACCCTGAGCCTTGGGCAAGAAAATTAGAAACCTTTCCCCTTTTCAGACTTTCCATGTCCCCTACGTACACACTGTTAAGTGTTGCAGATCCCACTGGGCCTCCTAGGACTGGTGCTGAAACCAACACAGGGGCAGCAAGGCTAAGCTGATCAAACAGTCTACAGGAAGTAGGAGCAACTTCATTTTTTTATATAAAGACAGGTTACAGACAGCAAGGCTCTGGGGAGAGAACACAGCATTGTGTCAATACAACAGCACTGGGCTGGGAAGGATGCCTAAGGTCTAGTTCTGGCCCTGCTCTTAGCTGGCTGGGTGATACTGGGCAAGTCCCTTTACCTCTCTGGGCCCCAGTTTTCCTACTCAATAAAACAAGGCAGTGTAACTAGAGCCTCCTCGCTATTCATTGTGGTCAATGGACAAGCAACATTAGCATCACCTGGAAATTTGTTAGTAATTTAAAACTTCAGGCCCCAAACGAACTATCAAATCAAAATCTGCAAATTAACAATAACCCCAGATGATTTCTATGCATGTTAAGGTTTAAGAGCCAGTGTTCTAGGGTCCCTTCTACCTCTGATCTTCTATGATTGTAAGTGGACCATAGCAGAGGGTGGCGAGAAAGCCAAAGCTGAAGGAGGTTGCAGGTGGGAAAAGAAAAGAGCCAGTGAAGATAAAGGGTTAACAATAGAGTGAGGACACATGTCTCCATCGTCCCTTCATATCCTTCAACCTGTAGCTCAAAAGGCATCCTGTAAGAAGCATTCTATAACTTAAATATGTCTGATCCCTCTGCACTTGTAGATGCAATTAATCCTGCACACTTTCACTTGTGAAAAGACGTTTTGTAAAAGGACTCTGATTCAGGGGCGTGTATTAATTGCTCTATCTAAAAGCTGGGACTCAGTCTCATTTGCTTTGCCATCTCATTCTTTAACAAACACTCCCCCTGCTCAACCTTGTACAGGGCTCACTCCACAGACTGCTGATTAACGGGAGAACGAAAGAAAGTTTCCTCACAGGAAGGCCGCTCATCCCAGCAAGAGAATACAGCATGGGGCTGGAGTTACGCCCAATGACCCACCGGCAGGCAACAGAGCCAGACACTCGAGCGGGCAGTACTTGCCCAAATATACCTACCTCACACGGAGATTGGGGACAGACAGGAAAGACCATGGACGCATCCCAACCAGGAGAGGGCTGGGAAATGAACGGAGGTCTTTACTGTAGCGACCCAAGTCCGTCTCAGCTTGGCTCCCACACCCCTCCACCAGCTCAGTTGGGATTTTGAAAACTACAGCCTTCAGGAAGTGCAGTTGATTGGCCAGCAGAGGACCAATCAACGTGCACAGCTGCGACATACGAAACCCTAACAGGAAGGGGTGGAGCTGGGTATTTTAAAATCGACTTCCGCCTCTAAAGGACTTCGCAGTTGGGTGTTGTTTCTAGTATAATTGGTTGGCTCAGGCTGAGCTGACATGCAGGAGTATCAGGTCTCTTTAAAGACGCGTTTTTGGCCAGGCTCACTCCTGTACTCCCAGCTCTTTGGGAGAGCGAGTTGGGGTGGATCGCTTGAGCCCAGGAGTTGGAGATGAGCCTGGGCAACATGGCAAAACCTCGTCTCTATGAAAGATACAAACGTTAGTCGGGGTGTAATGGCAAGTGCCTATAGTCCCAGCCGTTTGGAAGGCTGAGGTGGGAGGATCGATTGAGCCCAGGAGGCAGAGATTGCAGTCAGCAATGATTGTGCCACTACACTCCAGCCTGGGTGACAGAGTGAGACCTTGTCTCAATAAAATAGAAGATGCGTTTTCATTTAAATAACCTTGCCAGAGGATGGGAAGAGCAGAGCGGCTGTATAATGCAGGTACAGGCCTATTAAAACATTAATATTAATAACCACTTATAGAGTCAAGCATTAACTCCTGCAGGCTTCACAAATAGCCTTGTGAAGGAAGTAAGGCAGAAGCTACTGCCTCTATTTTATGAATGAGCACCCGAAGTGCAGAGAGCTAATAGGAGTTATGTTAATTCAGCATGTGCTACTTGCTATAACATTTTTTATTGCTTTAAATCCTGTCCAAAAACCAGATACTTTTATTATTGCCATTTTACAGATGACAAAATTGTAGTTTGCTAATATCTCAATATCAGGAAGCTACATCATGGCAAAGTAGGAACTACAACCCAGATGTTCTCATTCATTTCATTCACACATTAGTTCAATTGTTTAACATATTTACTGATCACCTGCTTTGTACCAGGAACTAGAAGACCGTATATATACATATATGTGTATATATATACATATATATACATATATGTGTATATATATACATATATATACATATATGTGTATATATATACATATATGTGTATATATATACATATATGTGTATATATACATATATACATATATGTGTATATATACATATATATACATACATATACATATACATGTATATGTATGTATATATATGGCATTGACAAAAGACTTGAAGAATTTATAACTCTGCCCTGTCCTCTGAGGAGGCAAAGAGAAAGAGAGATGCCAGGGATAAAAGCTAGAACTTCTGCATATACAGCAGGCACTCTCCCACTGAACTACATCCTTACTGTTATGATTAGCCCATTCTCCTTTTAGTATCCCATAGCCTCCACATTAAAGGTAAAATATTCATATGATCCCAGGCCCTCTTCTCTTTTTAATCTCCCTAGGTTATCTCATCCAGATACATGACTTTAAATATCATCTAAAAGCTGGCCCTAAATTCCAGGTTCATTAATCCAAATTACTATTCCACATCTCCACTTGGATGTCTAACAGACATTCAGTATGTTCACAATAGAACTCTGAATTCTCAAGCCCCTCCCCAAACCTGATCCCTCTCTCAGTATCCCTTATTTCAGAAATTGATACCACATCAAACCTGTTATTGAAGCCAGAAAGCTGGGTATCATCTTTGAGTCTAACTTTTTTCCATCACCTTTGTTGATTTGAACTCAAAATATATCTATATCCATCAACTTATCTCCATCTCCACTGCCACCTAGGCTCTCATTTGGCTCACTGTCAAGAACCTCAAAGCTGTCTTTCTCCTTTCCAAAGTTTACCTTTCTCTGATTCAAATACAACAAAACAACAAGAGAGATCTTTTTAAAATAGAAAAATGGTATTGTGTCCCTCCCTTCTTCAGTAATTTCCTCACAGATTTTAAAGTAAAAATCCTAACTACCTACCCTGGCCTACAAGGTCCTGCCTACCCCATCAACCTCATTTCATAAACTGCATTTCGCATTCCCTGCAGTCCAACAATAATAGTTTCTTTCAAATATTTGAATTTTGGTGCCATTCCAGACATGGCGGCTCCGCTCGGGGGTATGTTTTCTGGGCAGCCCCTTGGGCCCCCACAGCCCCCGCCAAGCCTCCTGGGCCAATCTTCGCCTCTTCAGGCAGCTCCAGGTGCTCCTAGCCCTTCCAACAGTACTTTGGTGGACGAGTTGGAGTCATCTTTCGAGGCTTGCTTTGCATCTCTGGTGAGTCAGGACTATGTCAGTGGCACTGATCAGGAAGAAATTCTAACTGGTGTTGATCAGTGTATCCAGAAGTTTCTGGATATTGCAAGACAGACAGAGTGTTTTTTCTTACAAAAAGATTGCAGTTATCTGTCCAGAAACCAGAGCAAGTTATCAAAGAGGATGTCTCAGAACTAAGGAATGAATTACAGCGGAAAGACGCGCTAGTCCAGAAGCACTTGACAAAGCTGAGGCACTGGCAGCAGGTGCTGGAGGACATCAATGTGCAGCACAAAAAGCCAGCCGACATCCCTCAGGGCTCCTTGGCCTACCTGGAGCAGGCGTCTGCCAACATCCTTGCACCTCTGAAGCCAACCTGAGCAAACGGCAAAGGCACTCGGACTGTGAGGTTGGCCACACATCTTTTCCTGTGGACTTGACATTTTGGAAGAATTCTTTGCCAGGTAATGAGTTCATTTTCGTTTTATGCTCCCACTGAAAAAAATTCCACTATTTTTATAAGCTGTTACTTTCTTGAGTACTTTAAGGGTCTGTAGCTTGGATAAATCAAGTAAAATTTTTTTTTTTTTTTTGTCTTTAGCAAAGTTTTGACCGTGAGTGTGATGACACAGATTCTTTTTTATGGTGGTTTTGTTTTTAAATTTTTATATGACTTTTCATCTTTTTATGTGTGTTTCCTGTAGTTTGATCTGAAGGAAAAAAACATAATAGCCTGAGAATTAGGAGAAGGGGATTTTAGTTGTAGGCCTTACGATAATTACCCCTCAGTGGTGAGTAGAAAAGTATGTAAATTTGCTCTGTTTTAAGACTTTGAACTACCTCAAGAAGAGGAATCTAATACAATATTTGTAATGTTTCCAGAGCTCTCAGAATGAGGATTTTTTTTGTAAATAGGTCAGAAGAGGATTGAACTATTTTGGGTTAGTGTAGTAATCTTACAGTAGGATCCTTAGGTTGATGCTGATCTCTGTTTGGGGTATATTTATATTTTATTTGGTATTTACTTTTTCTTTGATAAAGAGGGATGTAGTGGAAGCAGTGATACGCTAACATTTATTACATTCTGCAGTAATGAATCCGTTTAATGGGGCAGACACTGTTTTCAGTAGTCTGACAGTGGGGGTATAGCTGAGCTATGAGGTGCTAAAGCTTGCTGTGATTGTCTATTTCTGTTTTGAGTTTTCTTTGCATGTATCATTTTTGTTTTATATTTTGGGAAGGGAAACATTTTCCATTAAGGAAGGTTGTTGCCTGTGGATTTGACTCCAAGGGACTAGAGTGTCATGGTGAGGGTGGAGGGGACACAGGGTGATCATTGGCTACTGAGCCTCCACAAAGAGCATGTGGTGCCTCTGCTTTGGGAAGGATATTTTGCTCTCTTGTTAGTTTTGCAGGCAACCTTGGATTGCAAAGTTGAGTTGCTGTTAAGAAATGGAGACCAGCGTCGTTTCTGCCTCTCAATGGTTAGGTTTTCTGAGTTTTATAGTCTCTTATTAGCTCTTATTAGATCACATCTCTTTACCCAGAACAAATGCTTCCCTATCTTCTGACTGGCAGTACTCCTGTGGCTCTGTGC
Source organism: Plecturocebus donacophilus (assembly GCA_004027715.1). Lineage (NCBI taxonomy): Eukaryota > Metazoa > Chordata > Mammalia > Primates > Pitheciidae > Plecturocebus > Plecturocebus donacophilus. The sequence continues at coordinate 13,351 of PVKP010038613.1, forward strand.
CTTGCCTTATTTTATTTTCTTCAGCCTTGAAGGCCCCTTCTCACATGCACTGACATCCACTTGTGTCTCTGGTCCTTGAAGCCTCCCAGCACCTGTTCTGTTGCATCCCAAGGCATGGGACTTTGATCTCTTCTGCTGCCCTTGCTAGGTTCTCCCTGGTGGGTTAGAGCTTTCTATCAGTCTCTCTGCCCCTCACAGTTTTAATTGTGGATTTTTACCTACTCTAATTCAATGATGGTAATGAGAATTAGACATTATTCCCCTTACATATATAGGGACAATACAGTCTTTATCTTTTTGTTGTGTGTATATATGGTATCTGGCAAATGGATCTGTGATTACCAGCCTGACACCAACAAATCCCCTCAGTTAGGATGTATAGATTAAACAGAGCTTTGAAAAGCTCATATCCTATGACCTCAAGGTTGTTAACCTGGTTATCTCATGGTAATTAGAAACTCTGATTCGCAGCTTTAGATTTCTTGATTAAAAACCTAAATAAACTGATTAGGTTTTAGGTATTCTTTCAAAGAGGTTCTTGATTAAAAGATTGAGAACTATACTGTTTGGTGCTTACTGAAAAGATTTTGAATTACTGTATGTAACAGTTATTGCCCTTTGCCCTTTCTTTATTAAATTCAGAAGCTTTTTGCCAAATAAATAACAATTTTTCAATCTATATATATATATATATATATATATATATATATTTGAATTTACCAAATTCTCTACCTGATATTTTTGCACAAGATGTTCCTGCTGCCTGGAACATTCTTCCCTCTATTCTTAAAATTGCAAGATTTTTTTCTCAAGGATCAAGTCTCAGCTTAAATGTCCCCTCTTCAGAGAGGCCTTCCCTGCCCATGTCACATAAGGAAGATTTTTCACCCATTCCATTATACTCAGCCCCTTGACATTTTAAAGAGTAAATATTGCTATTTGTAACTTTTAATTTCTCAAGAATGCAAGGTTCATAATGAGTAGGACCATATATGTTGTGCTCTATCTCCAGAGATTAGCATTAACAAAAGCTCATGTTTATCAGTTATTTACTATATGTTCGAAACTGTTCTAACATTTACAAAAATCCTGTAAGATATTAATATCCTTATTTGCAGATGAGGATCCTGAGATATGGAAAAGTTTAGTAACTTGTCCAAGATCACACGGCTAGTAAGTGATCAGATTGGAATTTAAACACAAGCAGTCTGATTCCAGAGAACAAACATAACCATTACCCCATATCTGCCTCCTTGATAGATAACTGAAAAATATTTGTTAACTAAATAAATGAGTATCTTATTGTAAAGGTCATCGTTTTAGACAAGGATCCCACTGGGATGCACTATAAAAGAAATGTAGCATTAACACAAGTCACCATAAGTCTTTAGTCATGACAGGAAAAGGTCTATCCAACAAAACAACAGCAATACAAAAATCACAAAACAAGAAATTTTATTTCTCCTATTTTTTCCTAGCTTTTCACATCAACAACAACAACAAAAAGCTTATTGAGTAAAAGTTGTGATTTTTCCAAAATTTTTAAAATGTATTTTCCCTTAGCCAGCATAGCTCCAGTTGACTTAAACTTTTCTTTGGGTACCATCCAGAGAAGACACTGAGAAAAGAGAAGACAGCCTTTCAACTCCACAATTCGTCAATATTTCCCTCCTCCCAGGTATAAAACTTCTCATAAACTCTCCTTTCTCCTCCCTGTACCTCTGTATTAAAGCCTAAGATGAAAGATCTGTTATTATCTACCTTACTTTAACATGAAAGTATATTACAGATGGATCCAAGATTTGAATTTAAAATTGAACCATAAAAATACAAGTCAAGCTATAAAAGAATATTTTTCTAATCTTGTAGAAGGAAAAAAACTTTCAAAACAGGAAGAGAAACTTTTTAGTAGCTAAAAATCTTTAAAATCTTAAAATTTCTGTTTGGCAAAGCAAACAGCAAAACAAGGTTTAAAAAACCTAACAACAAACTGTCAAAAACATTGATAACACAAATGACAAAAGAATACTTTCCAAAATGTACAATGAGAACTCTATGACATAAACTTCTCATCGAAAAAGTCGGCAAGAAAATAGACAATTAGAAAAGAATTACAAATGACCAATAAACATGATGCCGATTAAAATAACAATAGATTATCTTTGTTCAGGACATTGACAAAGGTTAATATATTGATAATAGGCTGGGTGTGGTGGCTCACGCCTGTAATCCTAGCACTTTGGGAGGCTGAGGTGGGTGGATCACCTGAGGTCAGGAGTTCAAGACCAGCCTGGCCATCGTGGTGAAACCCCAACTTTAAAAAAATAAAAATAAAAAATAAAAAATAAAATAAAAAAAAAAAGAAAAAAAAAATATATTGATAATAACTTCTGTTGGTGAGGGGGTGGGTAAACAGTCATTTGTATTCACTGTCGATGGAAATAAAAACTGCCATAAACTTTGGGAAGGTTATTTGAAAATATCTGTTGAATCAAATGTTTGAACCCATTTACCCAGAGATTCTACTTCTAGTAATCTTTCCTACAAAATACTTAGTCACAGAAATAAGGCTGAAAATTTCCCAAATCTGGGAGACATATAAATCTAGACTGAAGATGCTAAGTAAATCCTAAACAGGATAAACCCAAAGAAATTAACACAATAAACACATCATAAAACTTCTGAAAATTAACAACAAAGGAAAAACCCTTGAAAGCAGTGAGAGGGGAATGAGATATTTCTAATAAAAGTAAAAATTTCTGAATAGCAGTAGATTTCTCATTAGAAACAGTGCAGAACAGAGGGAGGTGACACAATGTTTTCCAAGAACTAAAAGAAAACAGCTCTAAACACACAATTCTATATCCAGGGAAAATATCCTTCAAGAGTGAATGAAAATCAAGACATTCTCAGATGACAGAAACTTAAGAGAACTTGTTGCCAGTTTTTATTCTACCCCAATAGAATAGAAAATTCACAATTTTTTTTAAAAAGGTGTAAAAGAAGGAATCTTAAAACATCAGGAAGAAAGAGCAATAGAAAAGGTAAAGTATGGGTCAATTCAATAGGCTTTCCTTCTAATCCTGAATTTTCTCAATTTGTTTGACAGTTATAGCAAAAATTAGAACACTGTCTGATGTGGTTCTCAATATAGGTATAGGAAATATTAAAAACAGTAATATCAAAAAATGAAAGAGTATAAAGAGATGTAAAGGAAGGAAAGGTTTCTATACTTCTCTCAAACTGGGAAATAACTCTGGTAGAATGTGAAAAGACATGCACACACACAGTAATACCCAGAGCAACTACTATGAAAGCCATATAAAGAGAGAAACTTAAAACCAATGTAGACAGCTAGCAGTGTACAGAAAGCAGAAACTGGACCCCTTCCTGACACCTTACACTAAAATTAACTCCAGATGGATTAAAGACTTAAACATAAGACCTAACACCATAAAAACCTTAGAAGAAAACCTAGGCTAAACCATTCAGGACATAGGCATATGCAAGGACTTCATGACTAAAACACCAAAAACATTGGCAACAAATGCCAAAATAGACAAACGGGACCTAATTAAACTCCAAAGCTTCTGTACAGCAAAAGAAACAATCATTAGAGTGAACTGGCAACCAACAGAATGGGAAAAAATTTTTGCAATCTACCTATCTGACAAAGGGCTAATATCCTGAATCTACAAAGAACTAAACCAGATTTACAAGAAAAAAAACAAACCAGTCCATCCAAAAGTGGGAGAAGGATATGAACAGACACTTTTCAAAAGAAGACATATATGATGAGGCCAACAAACATATGAAAAATGCTCATCATCACTGATTATTAGAGAAATGCAAATCAAAACCACATTGAGATACCATCTCACGCCAGTTAGAATGGCGATCATTAAAAAATCTGGAGACAACAGATGCTGGAGAGGATGTGGAAAAACAGGAACACTTTTACACTGTTGGTGGGAGTGTAAACTAGTTCAACCATTGTGGAAGACAGTGTGGCACTTCCTCAAGGACCTAGAAATAGAAATTCCATTTGACCCAGCAATCCCATTACTGGGTATATACCCAAAGGATTATAAATCATTCTATTATAAAGACACATGCACACGTATGTTCATATCAGCACTGTTTACAATAGCAAAGACCTGGAACCAACCCAAATGCCACTGACGATAGACTAGACAAGGAAAATGTGGCACATATACACCATGAAATACTATGCAGCCATAAAAAATGATGAGTTTGTGTCCTTTGTAGGGACGTGGATGAATCTGGAAACCATCATTCTCAGCAAACTGACACAAGAACAGAAAATCAAACACTGCATGTTCTCATTCATAGGCAGATGTTGTACAATGAGAACACATGGACACAGGGAGGGGAGCATCATACACTGGGGTCTGTTGGGGGAGGCCAAGGGAGGGACAGCTGCGGGTTGGGGAGGACAGGGAGGGATAACATGAGGAGAAATGCCAGATGTAGGTGACGGGGGGATGGAGGCAGCAAACCACATTGCCATGTGCGTACCTATACAACAATCCTGCATGATCTGCACATGTACCCCAGAACCTAAAGTACAATTTAAAAAAAAAGAGAGAGACAAAAAAAAAAAAAAAACCAATGTAGACACATCCAAATGGAATTCTAATGAATGTTCAAGTAACTGACTGGAAGGCAGAACAAAGAAGAAAGAAAGCATAAAAAATGAAAACTAGAAGGAATAACCAGAAAACAAAAAATAAAAATGGGAGACTTAAGGCATGACATATCAATAATGATAGTAAATGTAAATAAATTAAGTATTTAATTTAAGCAATTAAAAGCAGATATTGGCAAAGCGAATTTTAAAAAGCACATCCCAATGACATGCTGTCAACAAGAAAACCCCTTTCAAATATAATTATATAATTATATAAGCAGATCGAAATTAAAAAGTGGAAAAAGATCTATCACACATATATTAATTTTAAAGAAACAGGAGTGGTTATATCAGTATCAGTTAAAGTAATATCAGAGCAAAATAAATTACCAGAGACAGTGAGAAACATTACATAATAATAAAAGGGTCAATCCACCAAGAAGATACAGCAATCCCAAATGTGTATGCACCAACCAACCGAGATGCAAAATACATGAATTAAAGACTGACAGAACTGAAAGGGGAAATAGACAAATCCATATTTACAGTTGGAGACTTCAACATCCCTATTTCAATAATTGATTTTTAAAAACAAGCTAGATAAAAAATCAGCAAGGATATAGACGAATTCAACAACAACAGCAACAAACACTAATTGAATCTAATTGACATTTATAGAACACCTCTCCCTGAAAAAATAAGAAAATACACATTCATCTCAATGGGCCTTAATAGATGATACCTCAATTATAAAACAAATCTCAGCAAATAAAAAAGAATCAAAGTCATAACACAGTATGTTCTTTGACCACAATGGGATAAAACTAAAAATCAGTGACAAGAATAACAGAAAAATATCCAAAGACTTGGAAACTGAACTACATACATCATGGATCAAAGATGAAGTTTTAATCCAAATTTTGAAATACACTGAACTGAAAGAAAATGAAAATACAACACATCAAAATTTCTATACCAGGTGTGGCGGCTCATACCTGTAATACCAACACTTTGAGAGGTCAAGTTGGGGAGGATCACTTGAGGCCAGGAGCTCAAGACCAGCCTGAGCAACAGAGGGAGATTCTGTCTCTATTTAAAATATCTGTATTTGTTATTATATATGTATAATATATAATAAAAAATATAAAATATGTATATAATATGTACTACATATTATTATATATTGTTTATATATATAGATAGAGAATATATATAAAAAATAGATGATATCCATATATACATATATATGGTCACAGCTAAAATATATATATATGTTATATATATTATATATATACGTTATATATGTTATATATAACATATGTTATATATGGTATATATATATAACATGTTATATATATATATATATGGGTCACAGCTAAAGCTGAAAGGGAAATTTATGGGTTATATATTTTATATATATAGATATATGGGTCACAGCTAAAGCTGAAAGGGAAATTTATAACACTATTTAATCTTAGAAAAGAGGAAATTTTAAAAGTCAATACTCTAAGCACCCACTTCAATACTAGAAAAAGATGAGAAAAATAAATCCAGTAAAAGCATAAGGTAGGAAATAATAATGATAAAAGCAGAAATCAAGGAAATTAAAAACAGAAAAACCAATAGTAAAAAATCAATGAAACAAACTCTGGTTCTCTGAAAAGATAAAAAAACCTAACAAAACTCTAGCAAGATCGACAAAGAAAAAAGAAGACACAAATTAGCAATATCAGAAATGATATAGATGAATAAATTTTAGAGATCTGCTGTATAACATAGTGCCGATAGTTAACAATACAGCATTGGAATGGGCGTGGTGGCTCACGCCTGTAATTCTAACACTTTGGGGGGCCAAGGCAGGTGTATCACTTGAAGTCAGGAGTTCGAGACCAGCCTGGCCAACATGGTGAAACCCCATCTCTACTAAAAATACAAAAGTTAGCCGGGTGTACTGGTAGGCACCTGTAATCCCAGCTATTCGGGAGGCTGAGGCAGGAGACTCACTTGAACCCAGGAGGCAGAGGTTGCAGTGAGCCAAGATCCCACCACTGCAACCCAGTCTGGGCAACAGAGTGAGACTCCATCTCAAACAAACAAATGAACAAAAAACAATCCAGTATTGGGCACTTCAAAATTTGTTAAGAGTCGATATCATGTTAAGTGTACTTACCAAAAAAAACAACCACCACCAACAACAAAGGGACACAAGGAAACTTTGGGAGGTGTTGCATATGTCTACTACCTTGATTATGGTAATGGAATCATGGGTGTTTACATATGAACAAGCTTGTCAATTTGTACACATTAAATATATGCAACTCTTTGTATTAATATATCAATTATACCTCAATAAAAGGTATTTTAAAAAGAAATAAAACAAGGGATTCCACTACAGATCCTACTGACATAAAAAGTGTAAGAGAATACTATTGACAATTCTACACACATAAAGTTCACAATTCAAAGAAATGGATGAACTCCTTGGAAAACACAAACTGCCACAATACACCCAATAGGAAACAGATCATTTGAATACTCCCAATTTTAAATAAATTCAATTATTAAATTAAAAATTCCCCAAAAGAGTGCTCTCCAGGCCCAGATGATTTCACTGGAGAATTAAACCAAATATTTAAAGAACGATTAACACCTATTCTACATCTGTCACTTCCAGAAAACAGAAAAGAGAACACTTCCCAACACATTATATGAGAACACTTTTACGGCGAT
>PVKP010038614.1:0-20755 GCA_004027715.1 Plecturocebus donacophilus
ACACACACACACACACACACACACACACACACACACACACAGCTTTAATCACAATAGCTGATTGGCCTTGTCTAGAAGAGATTGACGCTCTCCAGATTACAATCTTCCTCTTCCTCCCTGCACTTTAGAGCTGGGGTTTCTAATCATTAGCCTTGTGCAGTTATTTTCAAATGAGGCTTCCCTGGAGCTGCACTGGGGTTTGGATCCCCAGCCTCAGATCTACTCCGCCTCCGCCCCTTAACCCCACAGGGCAGCTCCACTTCCTGTCTTATGTAATGCACTGTGGATTTGAGTAGCATTGGTAGGGAGGCAGCGATCTAATGCTCTCAGTCTGCGAAATCCCTGGTGGAGGGCATCTGGAAACACTCAGGGGAGCAGTAGTGATGAAGCATGAAGCCAAAAGGCATGGGGACTGTGAGCAAGAATTGGGTGGGGCTGGGGCTGCCTCTATCAATCGGCTTGCCAGCACAAGTGCTCCAAATACTTCTCAGTCCCAATACCTACTACTTGCCAATTGCCTGAGACTGCTTGCTTTCTTGGTTTCTGCCAGTTTCAACAAGAAGGAAGAAGGAAGCTGTTCGGCTTAGGCCAGAACATCACATGTTGTGGGAGCAGCCGCCCAAGGAGGAGCAAATGCAGAAGCCAGGGTGGCAGAGTGCAGCTGTGCCCACAGCCAGCCCTGCTTCTGAGAGGGAATACAGCTGGCTGGTGTGAATGGTCCGTGCCACTGTGCCGTATGACAGACAAGGACACTCCTCCTCAACTGTGAAACATGCAACATACCACATTCACATGTGTGATATGCATTTTATTTTTTATTTATTTATTTTTTGTGATGGAGTCTCACTCTGTTGCCCAGGCTGGAGTGCAGTGGCACGTTCTCGGCTCACTGCTACATCCACCTCCTGCTTTCAGGCAATTCTTCTGCCTCAGCCTCCCGAGTAGCTGGGACTACAGACGCACACCACCACACCCGGCTAATTTTTGTATTTTTAGTAGAGATGAGTTTCACCGGGTTGGCCAGGCTGGTCTTCAACTCCTGACCTCGTGATCTGCCCTCCTCAGCCTCCCAAAGTTCTGGGATTGCAGGCGTGAGCCACCGCGGCCAGCCCGCAACACACATTTTATTTTTGCCTCTCTCTATAACTTTCCTGTCATTTTATTTTATTTGAATTGTTTAATTTTTGTCATACAAAATGTGAAATCATGTCACCCAAAGGAAGAAGCAGTCCAAGTGTCTGTCAACAGATAAATGGATAAACAAAATGTGTTTATACATATACATTCAATGTTCTGTTATTCAGTCTTAAAAAGGAAGGAAATTCTAACACATGATACGCCATGGATGAACCTTCGGGATAGTATAGTAAGTGAATAAGACAGTCACAAAAGGGCAAATAAGTATGATTCCAGTTGTTTGAGATACGCAGAGTAGTTGAATTCATACAGCCAGAAAGTAGAATGGTTGTTGCTGGGGTCTGGGAAGAGGGAGGAATGGGGAATGTATTAATCCATTTTCATGCTGCTGATAAAGCCATACCCGAGACTGGGCAATTTACAAAAGAAAGAGGTTTGTCGGACTTACAGTTCCATGGGCTGGGGAGGCCTCATAAACATGGCAGAAGGCAACAAGGAGCACATCATACCTTACGTTGCTGGCAGCAGGCAAAGAGAGCTTGTGCAGGGAAACTCCTGCTTTTAAAAACCATCAGACCTCATGAGACTCATTATCATAACAGCACTGGGAAGACCCACCCTCATGATTCAGTCACCTCCCACCAGGTCCCTCCCACACATGTGGGAATTGTGGGAGCTACAAGATGAGATTTGGGTGGGGACACAGAGCCAAACCACATCAGGGAGATAGTGTTTAATGGGGTACAGAGATTCAGTTTAAGAAGATTCAAGAAGTTCTGGAGATGGATTATAGTGACCGTGCACAATGATGCAAATTAACGATGTTAACACTACTGAATTGTACACATAAAATGATTAAAATGGTAAATTTCACATTGGGTATTTTTTACCACAGAAAAAAGAAGTTTTTAATGTTTAGTTATGAAATATTTTCAACATACAGAGAAGTACATAAAATATCAGTCACTGGGCTGAGTGTGGTGGCTCACACCTGTAATCCAAGCACTTTGGAAGCCAAGACGGGCAGCTTACCTGAGGTCGAGAGTTCAAGACCAGCCTGACCAACATGTTGAAACCCATATTAAAAAAAAAAAAAATCAGTCACTCATGTAAGCCCTTGGATTTAATAAACACATTTTGTCATATTTGTTTCTTTTAAGAAATAAATTATCAAGGATGCAGCTAAACCTTCTATCCTCATTCCATTTGCATTCATCTTTATCCCTTGTATAGTTTAATGTTTTACTGTATAAGAGCATACTGTTCTGTGTGATGTTTTAATCAGACACAGGATAGTGTATTTTCCAATTTACTTTTTGTTGTATTTTTGGAAATTGTTCCACATTGACCTATGTAGTCCATTCATTTTTAACCTCTGAATATTATTCCATTGTTTGAATCCCCCACTGATGGACATTTAGGTTGCTTCTCCTTTTTTGCTACACTACAAGTGCTGCAGCGAATATCCTGTGCATGTCACCCTGAGTGCATGTGTAAGAGTTTCTCTGGTGCACAGTCCTGAAGTGGAAATTTTGGTTTGTAGACAACATGTGTTTTCCACTTCACTAACATTGTCAACTTGAACTTCGAAGTGGTTGCACAATTTGAATTCCTACCTTCACTGAAAAAGACCTGTTTCCACCATTGCCCTCAACAAACTTTGGAATTATTACTTTTTTTTCATGCTACTAGATGCGAAGTGACATCTTACTGTGAGTTTAATTCATATCCACCCTCCCCCAAACAACAGTGAGAGTGAGCAGGTTCTCACAAGCTTACTGGACATGCTAGTTTCTTCTTTGATAAATTGCTTGCTTCCTAAACTGTAATTTCCAGAAGGCCAGTGATAGTCTGTGTTTTTCATAGTTGTATATTCATCACCTAGCACAATGCCTGGCACATGGTAGGTAGGCATCATTATTAGCTGAATGAATGAATTGCCAGGCATTCTGATAGGTGCTAGGTAAAAACATTATTTAAAAATATTAATGACAGTAGGTGCTATAAATATTCCTGACCTTGTAGTTCATAGAAGTTAAATAATTTGCCAAGGCCATGAACAAATGCATTAAGGATCCTTACTGCTGTGAACAATTCTTTGTTATAATATAGCTCCTTTATCTTGATTAGATCTCTCAAGAAAATAAAAATGTGTTTCAATGTCTGAAAGTACCTTTGCTTTTGGAAAGTCAAAGGATTTTCTTAGAGACCTTGTACCAGGCAGGAAAAAAAAAATGTTCCTCTTATTGAAAAGAAAAGCTGGCACCAGCTGCTGCTGCTTCTAGATCATTTATATCCGTAACCCATACTTTTCACCTAAATGGTAAGCTTACCCAGCGGCCTGTAAGATACCCCTTAGCTTGTCTCTCCAAAACTGAACTCTAGTCACCATCTCCCCCAAATCTGTTCCAGCCACAGCTTTCCCATCCCAGTTGATGACAGCTGATGACAGTCCCACCCTTTCAGTGGCTTACAACAAAAACCTCTGCTCTTTCTTTCCCAGCTCACATCCTTCCCCATCAGTGTATCTGCTGGCTCTGCCTTAACAACACATGCAAAGCTCAACCTCAGCTCACAGCCCTCCACTTTCTCACCCTTGTCCTGTCATCTCTGTCTCTGCATTCGTTTTCTAATAGGAGCCCCCATTTCTTCCCTTGCCTCCAACCATCTATTGGCAACACAGCAGTCAGAGTGATCCTCTTAACATTCAGATTATGTTCCTCTTCTGCTCAAAAGCCTGCCGTGACTCCATTTCATTCCATTTAAAAACTAGAGTACTTCAGCTGGACATGGTGGGTCAGGCCTATAATCCCAGAACTTTGGGAGGCCAAGGCTGGCGGATCACCTGAGGTCAGGAATTTGAGACCAGCCTGACCAACATGGAGAAATCCGATTTCTACTGAAAATGCAAAAAAATTACCCAGGCGTGTTGGCGCATGTCTGTAATTTCAGCTACTCAAGAGGCTGAGGCAGGAGAATCGCTTGAACCCAGGAGACAGAGATTGCGGTGAGCAGAGATCACACCATTGCACTCCAGCCTGGGCAACAAGAGTGAAATTCTATCTCAAAAAAAAAAACAAACTAGAGTTCTTCAAAGATCCACAGGCCCCACATAATCCTGCTCCTCACCCCTTCCCTGAGCTTGTCTCCTACTACTCTCCCCTCATTGGCTCCTCTCCAGCTACAGTGACCTCCTTACTGTCCCTTTCACGTGCCAGGGCACTCCCCTTGCAGGGCATTCAAGAGAGCCCGGAGAGCTGCTCCTCACATAGTTATGCAGCTCTCTTCCTTTCCTCCTTCAAGCCTTCGCTGAGCTCTTCAGGAAGTCCCCTCTAAGCACCTACTTAATAACTTGATTCTTCCTCCATCTCCAACCCCTGCACTTCCAATCCCCTGCTCTGATATTTCTCTTTTCCAAATCATTTATCACATTCTAGCATGACATACATCAATACCATATACTTCATCAATAATGTCTGTCTCCCCCTGCTGGAAGATAAGCTCCTCCAAGGCAAGAATAATTTTCATTTTGTTTACTGATGTATTAAAAGCTACTGGAACAGTGTCTGGCATTGTTAACACCCAGTTGTTTGAATTCAACAAATAGTATTTGCATATTCAATAACCTTCCTCTTCATTCCTTTCTTACTAAGAATATTTCAGGGCTTTTTGTTGTTGTTTTGTTTGTTTTTTGAAACAGTCTCATTCTATCACCCAGACTGGAGTGCAGTGGTGTGATCTCCGCTCACTGCAACCTTCATCTCCTGGGTTCAAGCGATTCTCGTGCCTCAGCCTCCCAAGTAGTTGGGACTACAGGCATGTGCCACTACATCTGGCTAATTTTTTGTATTTTTAGTAGAGATAGGGTTTTGTCATGTTGGTCAGCTCGTCTCAAATACCCGGCCTCAAGTGATCCCTCTCCTCTGTCTCCCAAAGTGCTGGCATTATAGATGTGAGCCACTGCACCTGGACAGAAAATTTCAGTTTTGATGGAGAGAAAATATCAGCCCTCGAGAATGAATCACAATCTTTTCCAATCACTGATCCTGAGGTAAGCATGTGGGCCCACATTCAAAAATCTAAGAGTTACATTTCAAAAATTCTACTGCAGCCAGGCTAGAGGCATATGATTTTGGTTTGATCAAGTAGATTTAATGCTGTTTGACTTGGATTGTGTATGTGACCACTATGGCTGATATCCTGGCACCCATGGGGATGAAATAATCTGGTTCTTAGGAATCAAGTGAGGTGGGGCTCTGGACTTAAAGCTGCTGCAAGGTAGGTGGCAATTGTAGGCATGCTTCATCCATAATGGTCCTGTGGTTTCACTGGGCATTGTCCCTAGAGGTACTGGCCCTAACTGCATCGTTCCAGGTTAAAAAGACTGTTTCCTGGCTGTCCAAGAAATTCTATGAATATTTATTATGCTTTAATAGGTCCTTTCCTTCTTACATTAATTAGAGTGGATTTGGACGTCTGCATCTAAGACATGTGACTCTAAGATTAGCGCCATTGAGGACATCATTTGTTAAGTCTTCAAATTAACAGTGGGACTCATTTCCTCCAGATTTCTTACAACATGGTAATCAGTGTCATAGTGATTTAGTAAATAGTGTATTTTCTTATACTTTGAGTTGAACACATACTGTTGTAGGTTGTACATAGTTCTTTAGTCCTATAAAAGACCTTCATGTGCTCTTGTTTTATTTTGTTTTTTGATTGAGAAAAATGAGGACACCTAAGCATGACCTGGAATGCGTAAGAATGAAACAGAAAGAGAGCTGAAATTCTCTGCCTAATGGAATCAGAGGGACTCGCATTGCCCATAGCTTGGAGTAAGAAGAAGTGAAAGATGTGTGGAGGTTATAGAGAGAGAAAGAATAAGGCATTTCTATCTAGTCTACAGAAAGCCAGGAAGAGCAACCCTCCATATCAACAAGAAACAAATGAACAAGCCACAAATAATAATTTTCTTGGGCTTAGTTGAGAACACAGGGAAACCAATTAACCTAAAATCTAAGGAAAAACAGGGCCCTTCCAAGAGATGGGATGCAAGCACTGGCTCAAGATACGGCAAGGAAAAGGAACTGGATGCCATCCACACAGGTAAGCTTCAGTGTTTAATAACTTGCTAAATGCTAAGTCTGATGATTCCCAGGAATTCCACAGACACAGAGTAAGACTGCAGCCCCACACAGGCTCCTCTCCACAAATACCTCACACCAGGCACTCAGAGAAAGGTTGGGGGCAGGGTGGGAGACCTGGCATTTTCATTTTGTGGTGGATGTCTAGAAGAGAGGAGTGGCTGCCACAGTGGGAAAATCCACAAACCCTGTCTGGAGCCATCACCCTTGTGGAAAGAAAGCCTTAAGCTGCTGGGTGAGTAGGAGAAGCCCTGTCTATTCCAAGGTGCAGAAGAAACCCACTGGGGTGGGAGAAGGGAAGAGACACCTTCAATATAGCATTCAGGTCCCAGGCCGTTAGAGGAATTCTATTACTGGGGGAGTGGCAGGAAACTCCCCACCTCATGATTCCTTTAAAAAACGCAAGGCAGTTTGGCTGCAGTGGAAAAAGAGGCAGGAGCATGAAAAAAATGTTGACTCCCAAGATCCAGTGAAACAGGTTTTACCTAAGACTAGGTAGAAGAGAGTGGTTCCCCGGCAAAGGCCCCACCCTCAAGCCTGGAAACCTGCAGTCCTAAATGGGAACAGGTATTCCTGCTTTCAAGCCCAAATGTGCCTTTTGGCCCATCATGCCCCCCAATCCTCTACCCATATAGACCCAAAACCCCAGACTCCATGAGCAGATGAGCAGAAAAGCAGCACAGCAGAGAAGAGAAGGAGCACCTGAATGTTGAGAAGATTTCAGCTGGGCGTGGTCAGAGAGATCGGCTGCAGAACAACTAAACTCCAAGGGAAGATCATCCTCCCATTCCATCCCCTTTCCAGCTCCTCATCCATCCCATAGTGAGCCACCTCCATCCAGCAATAAAATCCCCCACATTTACCATCGTTCAGTTTGTCTGTGTGACCTGATTCTTTCGGGATATTAGACAAGAACCTGGGTACCAAGAGGGCACCGAGCTGGTTAACCCTTAGGCTGTCTGCAGATGGCAGAGCTAAAAGAGCACTATAATACGCTCACTGGGGCTTTGGGAGCCACAGGCACCCACCCCTAGATGCTACCATAGGGTTGGAGCTCCAAAAGCACTTGCCCTGGCTTCTGCACCTGCCCATAAGGGGTTTGAGTGCATGCAGCCAAACAGATAAGCCACATCCCTGCCAACTGCCCTGTGAGGGGGGGTCAGGGAACTCTCCCATTTCATCTCCAGCCACCTAGTCTCTACCCTAAACACAAGATAATACTAAAGGAATTTAAAGTTGGTGGTACACTAAGATAACCATAGCAACAATAAAATCCAACCCAGCTCAAACTCTTAGATTGATTCAACTTCCCATGTGAATGGCCTGGCAGTTAAAGAGGCATGCTCATTTTTAGGTATAAATTCCATTTAACTCAGTCTTCTCCATTCTCTACATCATACCCTAAATTTAAAAAAGAAAGTTAGAAGAGAAAACAAACCATGAGATACAATAATTAACAAAACCAGACATATATTATCAGACAGGAAATTTAAAATAACTATGAAAAGAAAATCAGATACTGCCACCAAAACAAAAAACTGGCCATCAATGAATGCTGACAGAATGCTAATTCAGTGATTCCAGCATGGATGGAAGTTGGAAAAAATAATGAATGAGTGTAACAAAGTGTTAGGATACAAGGTCAATATAGAAAAATCAATTTTTTTCTATATAATAATAGTAAACAATTAGAAATTGAATTTTTTAAATGTACTATGCATTGTTGTATTAAAAACATGAAGTACTTAGCCACAAATCTAATAAAATATATGGAATATTTGCATACTGAAAACTAAAAAGCATTGATGAAAGTAACCAAAGAAGACTTAAATAAATGGAGAGATTTGCTGTGCTCATGGAGTCAAAGACTCAATATTAATTCTCCGCAAATTAATCTAGCAATTCAATTGAAATCAAAATCACAACAGGATATTTTATAGAAATAGACAATCTAATACTAACATGTATACGGAAAAGCCAAGAAAGTAGAATAGCCAAAACAATTTTGAAAAAGGACAAAGTTGTAAGGTCTTACATTACTTGATTTCAAGACTTCCAATAAAGAAACATTAATCTAAACTGCGTTCTATTAGTAAAAGGAGAGATCATTGGAACAGAAGAGAGAGTCCAGAAATAAAGACATACATACATGGTCAATTGATTATAATTGACCATAGTAATCTCATAGAGAAAGAAGCATAGTTTCAATAAACTGTGGTGGAACAATTTGACATTCATACAGGAAAAATAAACTTTGACACATACCTCACATCAGACACAAAAATAGATTTAAATGTAAATGTTAAAACTAAAACTATAAAATTTATAGAAGAAAATCTTTGTGACCTTGAGTTAGGCAAAACATCTTCAGATACCACACTAAAAGCACAATCCATAAAAGAAAATATTGATAAATTAAAATTAATCAAAATGTAAATCCTCTACTCTTTGAAAGACACAATTAAGGAAATGAGTAGACGAGGCACAGACTGGGGAAAATAGTTATAAAATACATGGCTGATGAAATCTTTATACCTAGAATTTACAAAGAATCTTCAAAACTCAATAATAAGAAAACAAAGCACCCAATTTATTTTAAAAATGGGTGAAAGATTCGAACAAACACTTCACCCAAGAAGATATACTGGTGACATATGAGCATGTGAAAAGATATGCAACACTATTAGTCAATAGGGAAAGGCAAATTAAAATCTCAATGAGACATCACTCTGTACTCTTGTTCTGTTTTGTTTTGAGATGGAGTTTCACTCTTGTTGCCCAGGCTGGAGCGCAATGGTACAATCTCGGCTCACTGCAACGTCCGCCTCCCAGGTTCAAGCAATTCTCCTGCCTCAGCCTCCCAAGTAGCTGGGATTATAGGCATGTGCCACCACACCTGGGTAATTTTTTTGTATTTTTAGTAGAGACAGGTTTTACCATGCTGGTCAGGCTGGTCTCGAACTCCCAACCTCTGGTGATCCATCCGCCTTGGCCTCCCAAAGTGCTGGGATTACAGGAGAGAGTCACTGTGCCCAACCTGTATTCTTAGAAAGAGAGAGAGGATCTTGTTATGTTCCCCAGACTGGTCTCAAACTCCTGGCCTCAAGCAATCCTTCTGCCTCAGCCTACCAAAATGCTGGGATTATATGTGTGAGCCACTATGCCCGGCCCCTACTGCACATTCTTTAGGATTGCTTTTTAAAAACCTGACAATACCAAGTGCTGATGAGGATGTGGATCGACTGAAAATTTCATACATGGCTTGTGGGAATGCAATGTTGTACCGCCACTTAAAAATTGTTTGTCAGCTGGGCGCAGTGGCTCGCACCTGTAATCTCAGCACTTTGGGAGGCTGAGGCGGGCGGATCACTAGGTCAAGAGATTGAGACCATCCTGGCCAACATAGTGAAACTCCGTCTCTACTGAAAAAAAAATACAAAAGTTAGGTGGGCATGGTGGCATGTGCCTTTAGTCCCAGCTATTCGGGAGGCTGAGGCTGCAGTGAGCCAAGATCGAGCCACTGCACTCCAGCCTGGCGCCTGGCGACAGAGCGAGACTCTGTCTCAAAATAAATAAATAAATAAATAAATAACGTAAAAATTGTTTGTCAGTTTCTTGTAAGGTTAAACTTACACTTACCTCATGTTTCAGCAATTTAATTCCTAGGTATTTACCCAAGAGAAATGAAGACTTATGTTCACAAGAAAATTAGTATATATATGTTTATAGTGGTTTTATTCATAAATACCAAAAATAAAAATCAGCTCAAGTGTCTTTCAACTGGCACATGGATTTTTTAAAAACAACCGTGGTATAGACCTACAATAAAATACTATTCAACAATAAGAAGGAACAAACCACTGATGCGTGCGACATGACAAGAGTCTCAAATTCATTATGCTTAGGAAATAAAGCTATGTACTATATGATTCCTTGTTACTCCTTTTTTATGAGTTAAAAAATAATGTTTCTAATTAAATTCTCAGAAAGGCAAATATTAGGGGTGGAAAACGGATCAGGGGTAGCCAAGGGCTAGGGATAAGATAAGTGCTGCTGGAAAGGAGCACAAGGGAATTTGAGGGGGACAGCGGGGCGGTGACAGAAATATTCTATGTCTCGATTGCAGTGATGATTACGCAAATGGAGCATTTGTCAAAATTCATAAAGCTGCTGTACACTAAAAAGTGAATTTCAACCATATATAAATTATACTTCAATATACCTGTCTTTAAAAAGAAAGGGTGGGAGAGGGACAGAGAGAGAGAGAGAGGGAAAGACAGGAAGAAAAAGATGAGGAAGATGACAATGATGACAGAGGTAATCCAGGACTTCGAGGAGATTAGAAGTTCTCCATGAAGAAATGACTAAGAAATTTTAAGAAAGGAATAACTATATTTCATTTCCATCCTTGGTTACCCTGATCCTTTAAAAAAAAAAAATGTGTCTTTTACCCAAGACAGAATAATGAGAAATCCAGGGTCTGAATGAAATTGAACATGGCAGCCGTTCCCGTATTAACACTCTGCTGGAGATGGTAATAGTAGCATGCTATTAGGGAAGGATACTGGAATCTACAGCCCTCAGGGCTCAGATGAGTGGATGTCTGAGTAATCAGCTGGGGACACCAGAGAAGTGGTAGGTTTGGACCGACCCTGCGGTAGAAATGAGACAAGCTCCCCTTTTTTCCAAAGCTACCAGAGATGATAATCCTCGAACAGACATAGGCAGACACTTGGATTATCATTCCCCAAAAATTCAGAAACTCAAATGTTTTCCTCTACAGAAACTCAAACGTTTAATACAACTACCAAGTTGTGTTAAATCAACCTTTCATGGTAGAAGATGGAAGCATAAACCCAGCCCCAATTCAAGAATCATCACATTATTTTACAGTCTTGTGAATTATCAACACTATAGTGGATACATTAAACATTTGTCCCAGTTAGTTACAAGAATATCAAAATCCATCTTTGGGCCGGGCATGGTGGCTCATGCCTGTAATCCCAGCACTTTGGGAGGCTGAGGCGGGCAGATCATGAGGTCAGGAGATCGAGACCATCCCGGTCAACATGGTGAAACCCCGTCTCTACTAAAAATACAAAAATTAGCTGGGCATGGTGGCGCATGCCTGTAGTCCCAGCTACTCGGGAGGCTGAGGCAGGAGAATCGCTTGAACCCGGGAGCTGGAGGTTGTGGTGAGCTGAGATCATGCCATTGCACTCCAGCCTGGGCGACAATAACAAAATTTCATTTCAAAAAAAAAAAATCCATTTTTATATGTCACTGCTCTTAGCTCATTTTATGTAAAGTGAATGACGTCTTTGATTGTATTTTATTTTTTAAAATGATGTAAGATTCAATTCAGACAGGAGTTCTAACGCTGCTCTTTAGAAATGCTTTCTTATAAATTAGTTAGATTCGGGATTTTATTTGATTTAGGTCAGCTTTTCATAAACAGATACCCTAAGAATAACTTGTTCTACTTGTAAGCTTGAAAAGAGAGAGAAGCAGCTGGGCAAATAAATCATTTTGGAAAATGCGGCACAGCGTTTCCCCTTAGTATTCACAATTCACATCAGTATGTTAGACACTCTCAGGAACCTTCCAGAAAGGAAGCCTGTTTCCCTGTGTTCTAGTAGACTGTGAGCCTCACGTGGACTGGGACTAGCAGTATTTTGTTCAGCGCTCAGCACAGCTCCTGAGACAAGGGTGTATTCTGTAACCCCTTCTGAACAAAGCCAGTATTTCTCACACTTTATTTGACCAGAGAATTTTTTCTTGCTGTAACATCTGTTTAACAGCCGCATATCATATCAGGGTTCTCGGGAATTGCTGACTTTGCTATTCAAAAACATATAAATCAATGCACAATTTACAGGGAAAATCTGGGCCTGGCGTGGTGGCTTACGCTTGTAATCGCAGCACTTTGGGAGGCTGAGGCAAGTGGATCACCAGGTCAGGAGTTCGAGACCAGCCTGACCAACATGGTGAAACCCTGTCTCTTAAAAAAAAAAAAAAAAAAAAAAAAGAGAGAGAGAGAAAATCTGCATTGCCCAAAAAGAAGAAAAGGGGGAAATTTTTATTAAAAAAAAAAAAAAAACTTGATGTTCCAACTGTCAGATGTAATTACTTCCTCAACCATTCAGAGTTCAGCTCAAATTTGGGGGCTTTTCTCCCTTGGGCATTGGGAAGTTCATTCAAATGATATTCTAACTTTTTACCACGTCAGTTCATGTTTTTAAATGATGTGTGTGTTGGGGGTGGGGTGGGTGAGAAACAATAATGTGAGAAGCTACAAATTATGTATTTTATAGGGGTTGATCATAGTTCAGTTAATCATAGTCCTTTCAAGATTGATGTTCACAACGTATCTGGAAATAGGACCCATCAAAAAAGATTAAGGAAGCCCATCTTCAGCTCTGCAGATTGATTAGACAATAAGGTGACAAAAGTCTTATGGTACCGCTCAGTTCTTTTGCCGGAGGTGAGGAGGAGAGGACTTGTTGGCGGGGGGTGAGGGTTGGGTGTGGCACTGCAAAGGCTTAGGAAAGGCTTTGGGATGACAGAAGCATTGTCCTGGTGGGCGGGCCCGCTAGAATACGCCGCTCTCAGGTTTTCTCCAGCCCACTTGACTGCCCTTTGCTGTCAGAGTCAGACAAGTTCTTTGTTCTCCTGAGGAAATCTTCCAGCGAGGTGCTGACAGCATATATTGCCTGCACATAGTGGTTCCTCCTTTGCCACATCGGTTTCATGTGGATTGCCAAATGCAGGGAGAGGCAAGTGAACTGCACCGCCCCGGGCTCGCCATTCCTGGAGATCCAGTATGAATCATCAGGGGTCAGTCAGGGGAGCAGTCACTTAAGGTGCTGTAGGATAAAGGACTTCTTCAAGGAATTAGACCTTTCACAGGTGTGAGAGGAGATGAGCAAGTGAAGGTGTGTAAGGGCGAGTTGGAGAATGAGGGAGTCACGAACCAGTCACAAAGAGGAGTTAGTCACATTCCAGCAACAAGTAGGACGGCAAAGTGGGGATTTGTGGTGAGGTCTACACGTCATTGTATCAGCAGCTCCCAGCCTGCCACTAGATACTGGCCCATAGTATCTACTGGTAGAGCCCAGTATCTAGTGGCAGGCTTGGAGCTGCAATTGTTCAGCAGGGCCAGCATTTTGGAAGAATTGGAGGCAGAGCAGAATTTGGACAAGTTTTGTCTGTCACCACATGGGACCCTGAAAAGATTTTCAGAAAGTAACAGCCACTGCCTCTCTTCTGCCTTTCAAATCTCATGCAAATTCCACCCTGGCCATCTCTAATCTGACTCCCGCAAGGAAGAGGACTTTGGAAAACAGTCCCCAGCTTAGATACTTTGACAGCACAATCTGCTACACACAGTACTTGGCAGAGTGAAAACATGAAATATGTGTGAAGCCCCTCTGGGCAACGTGACCAGTCAAGCTTAAGCTCTATACAGCTCTGCAGGCTCCTCAGCTCACTGGTCTTTGTGCTCCTATTTTTATCCAGAATGGCATGAAGACATTGTCTTTCCCCAATGGCTATGGTTATCAGAATGTTGCAAACCTCAAAAGGAGTGTCAATACAATGTCATTTACAAAAGAATATTCTATCCTCTCCAATGACTCTACTTCAGACTACCAGAAGGCCCATGGAGACACACTTGTAGTTTCCATGGCAAAAATGCTGGACTCAGAGACACAATCCAGGCCTTAATTAGCAAATTATGTAAACTCAAGCGTTACCTGGGCTCTCTGCCTCAGTTTCCCTATATCCAAGTTGAGAAGATGGAAGAGATGATTTCTAAGGAACTTTCTAGTTTGGACGTTACATAATTCTACATCTGTGGAAACTTTATGTCTGGGGAGGCGAGTCTGCCATTTCATGCAGAAAATGAAAATCCACCAAAGAAAACCTCCCGTATGTGGAAAAGAAAAGGCAGTAGTCATCTTTTCTCATTAGCAGCAGCAGTTTCTGCTACCTCAGCTGGATGCTGTTTAGTCATCTGCAGTAATAATCTCCATTCCCAGCTCCAAGCTGCTGCCTGGGCCTAGACTGAAGTCTCTGTGGTTATGAGTCACAAGCTTGCTAAAGCCAGGAATTGACATGAGACCTTGAAAGGCAATTTGCCTTCCATAGCTGGCTTCCTAGGAACTGGTTTCTTCCCAAAGAGAAAATAGTATTTGTGGTTTATGAAATATCACATAGTATTTCCTCATAAGCTCATGGCTCTAGAAACGAGTTCCTAAGTCTCCAATTGGAAAAATTTAGAGTTTTGACTTTAGCTATTATTATCAGTTGTTGGATCCATAGCTCTTAATGGGACATTAAGTCTTAGTGAATGCAGTACTGAACAGAATACAGTCATTGATACAATCTGCTTTTATCCAGGAAGTCTGCTGCGGCTACTTGTCCTTTTGGCATTTTCCCTTTGCTAAATGCTAAGGTATGGGTTCAAAGCAAGGCTCTGCAATATTAGCAAATCTCTAAGAGCAGTCCTTCACCCCCACAGGTATGTTCACCTTAGTTCCTTGCTGGATGACTAGATGTCTAATAAATATTCACTGATAGTCCCCTCCCTGCTGCTACCACGTGATAAATCAGGAAGGAGGTGGTGCCAGCCCTACTTTCAAAGTACTACAACCAGGTCAGCCTAGACTCTCTAATTTCAAAGCCTGAGTAGAGGCAACACAATTTGCAGACTATAAAAATAGCTTCGAGGGTTGGATAGAAATGGAAACCTAAGAGGTATCGTCTGCAGAGCAAGCACAGTGGGCCCCGGGGAATGGAGGGAAGTGGCCACATGGACAGTGTTATTACTAAAATTTGGCCAAGGGAGATAAAGGGCAAGGCTGAGGGTGAGAGCATGATCCTGGGAATCCAAAACCAGTGCCTGAGAGGATAGAAGCACCAAAAAGAATGAGAGTGAGGGCCAAAGAGAAGTGAGGAAGACCACAAGGATGCTGTACAGGATTTAAAGACACAGCAAGATGCTACAGTGGCACTCATGCTTGAAGCCTGGAATGCACTGCTTCTTCTAAGGCATCCCCAGGGAAGAGGAGAGGAGTGGGAAGATTTTTTTCAGGGGATCCATTTTCCTTCCAACTTCCCAGGAGAGGTGACATTTGTGCTGGTCTTAAGGGCTGTGTTGGTGTGAGTTAGTGATACTACACAGGCTATGAAGCCAGAGTCTGGGCCCAAGCAAGGCCCTACTCTTCACTAGTTGTGTCATTTTAGGCCAATTCTGCCTCAGTTTCCTCATCTGTAAAGTTCATTCATACAAAAAAAAAATTTGCTGACCATTACAATATACCACATAGAATTATGGTGAATAAAACCATAAAAATTCCTTTTTCCTGTAGCCTGCTTTCTAATGAATGAGAATACTACTATCACTACTAGTAATATCCATCTCATAATGTTGTCATGAAGATTAATTAGTGCATACACATCAAGCACATAAAACTATGACAGCCCATAATAAAGGCTCAAGATATGCTGGCTATTATAATTACTATGAGGTGGGCAAGCAAGCTGAGGCCATTTCAGTAAGAGATGGAAAAGGACGTAGTAAGTGTGGAAATAGAAGTTAATTATGATCATCGTGGTGGGCACCTGGGGTAAAGACAAATTTGGACAGCTGATCTGGGGGCAACCCTTCAGCCACTCCTTTATATCTTGAGAGGTGGAAGGGTTCAGGCTCTGGGGAGTGAACCTCAGCTCAGTTACTCACTAACTTACATACTTGATTCTAGATAAGTAACTGGAATTTTTCGTACCTGTTTCTTCATTGGTAAAATGTTGAGATCTACTTCACAAAGTCAAAAGGAAGATTAAATGAGTTAATATTTGTGAAGCTCTTAGAACGCTGATGTTATAATTCAGGAAGCATTTGATAGATCTAAGCTACAATTAATTATTGTTATTACTAGCATTTCTATCATCTTCCTCCACTCTCTAGTTTGGCAACATGTCCTATCATAATGTGTTATTCTTGTTCTTTGACTTTCCTGCTATTCCCAAAATAAGTTGCCAGGAAGTTCTGCTTCTTCCTTGAAGAGGCTTTCCAATACTTCCTTTCTCTCCTAGGGCTTCTTTTCTAGTCTAGGCCCTTACTTTTTGTTCTAAGGATACCGCAGCAGTTTCCTAGTTGGCCTGTTTTTCTGAAGCCATCCTTTATCCCAGTTTGTTTTTCACAAAGCTGCCAGAATAATCTTTCTCAGCGTGTTGTCCACATGTTCCTCAATCTGTCTTGTACATCTTAGACTTATTCTGGCATTCAAAACCATTTTATTAGCTCTACCACCTGCAACCATCACCACCACTATTCTACAACCTCCCTCCACAACTCCCTGGATGGCTAGTTCAAGTGCAAGGCAGAAAGAGACACCTTGTCCTCAAGATATTTGACTGCCATCTGCAGCAGAATTGTTGCTATCATCCAGGGTCTCATCAGGAAACAGATGGTATGCTCAAATTGGGTAATTTAAGGACAGTTTAATAAAAGAACTACTTACAAAGCTATGGGCAGGATTTAGAGAAACAAATAATAGGGAGTATAGTACCTTAGGACTTGTAACAGTTGGAAACCATTATCACCTACTAGGCATGAAGGTTCAATGACAGAGCACAGTTACCACAATCCAGAGAAAGGTAACTGTAAGAAAATGGCTGTTTAACAAGAACTATGATGTTAAGCAGAGGGATGTGGCCAAACCATGGTGACCCAGCAAAGAGAGAATTAGGGGAAGAAATACTCCCACCTCAAATTTCTTTTGCCCTCTGATCTTCTCTGAATCCAACCAGAAGTCAGAGAGCAAGACAGCCCATGGAGACAGTTCATACAGGGCAATTTCTCGAGACACAGAAAAGGGTAGAGAAGTGTAGAAGTGGAGCAGGAGGAGTAAATGACACTCAGCCTAATTGTAATAATAAATAAAAATCTATGATGACCCTATAGTTTCACAACTGTACAACCAAACATAGCAGCCTACTACTGACCTACGGCCATGCCTACCTCCACCTCCAATCAGCATTATATTCCCATTCCCTAACCTTCACCACCAGGGCCAACCCTTGACCCAAAGAGGTTTTTGTGCAAATTAGAAAAAGACACACTTTTCCTCAAGATACCTGACTTTAATCTGATGGAAAATAATTGGAACATACTGTGTTTTTTAGAATAAGCCATCTTACAGCCATCTGCCATGAAGTGTTTATAATTATCAACATACAAATCTACTATGCCTACAATGTGAATGTGGCCCAGGACTTCAGCATGGCAGCATGAGGAGTGCCATAGACTCACTCCCCAAAGAAACAAGAAAATTGGAGGAAACTATTTAAAAAGAACAACATTTAAAGTCTCTGGAAGTTGTCCTATAAGCATATAGCAAATGAATAAATATTTAGGAAAACCTACTAAAATCTGATTTAAAGAATGTAGAGATTCTATGACACTTTGTGGCAGCCTGGCCAATGCACCACAACGTTTCAGTTTTGCTGTTTGAAGTAGGACCTAGAGTTCTTTGTCTCATGACCCAGAAAATTAAGGAGTATGGACACAAGGTTGAGGCTAGAGTTAAGTTTAATAAAGCCAAAGGAGAAAACTCACAGTAGAAAAGAGGGGGCCAAAACAAGGGTTGCCGTTCTACAGTTGAATACAAGGGCTTTTATAAACAGGCAAGTAGGGCAAGATATTTCATTTACATAAGGTGTAAAAATCTGGTAGGACTAGGGGTTTTATTTACATCCATGCAAATTCAAATTCTGACAGCTCCTCCCTGTCCTTTTAGTGTGCATGTGGACTTAGCCTAAGTTACTCCTTTACTGTGGATGTGTAAGGGGGTGGAATTCTCCATTGCAGACATGCTTGGTTCTGTGTTTCTCCCCTTAGTCATGTTTCAAGCAAACCTCCCTGCACCCCTGTACAAACTCCCTTATCTGAGTATGTCCAAAAAAGGAAAGGAATGTGCTCACTGAAGCCTACCACTTGAACCCCTGTACAAACTGCCTTATCTGAGTACGTCCAAAAAAGGAAAGGAATGTGCTCACTGAAGCCTACCATGTATATGTGACCCTTGCTAGTTACACAGAAGGCATCTTTATGGTAGATCTTGCTTCCATATCTATGCTTGCAGCCTAATCTTTCAGGCTGCTCCTTTGTTAGGAAAAAAAAGGAATTCTACCAAGGACTTGTCATCAAATAGAGAATACCAATAAAGAGACAGAAATTATAAAAAAGAACTAAATAAAAATTCTGGAGTTGAAAAGTACAATAAATGAAACAAACATTGACCAGAGGGGCTTAGCGGTAGATTTGAGCTAGTAGAAGAAATAATCAGCACACTTGAAGATAGATGGATAGAAACTATATAATACGAAGAACAGAGATTGAATAAAGAGAAATGAACAGAGCACCAACATAGGTATAATGGGTGTGCCAGAAAGAGAAGAGAAAGAAAAGAGCACAAAAATATATTCTAAGAAATAATGAGGCTGGGCACAGTGGCACATGCTTGTAATCTCAACACTTTAGGAGGTTAAGGCGGGAGGATCACTTGAGGCAATGAATTTAAGATCAGCTTGGGCAACATAGCAAGATCCCATCTCTACAAAACATACCAAAATTAGTCAGGCATGGAGGTACATGACTGTAGTCCCAGCTACTCAGGAGGCTGAAGCAGGAGGATTGCTTGATCCTAGGAGTTAGAGGCTGCAGTGAGATATGATTACCACTGCACTCCAGCCTGGGTGACAGAGTGTGATCCTGTCTCAATAAAAAGGAAGAAAAAGAAAGAATCGCTGAACATTCCCCAATGTCAATGACACCACTTTTATGTGATGCTTTTTGTGTAGCAAGAAGCATCAGCACGGAGAGATCCAAGATGGCTGATTAGCAACAGCTCAGGATTGTAGCTCCCAGGGAAAGCGCAGAGAGCAAGTGGACGCTGCACTTTAAGACGAATTTTTGTTGCCCACAGACTGGGAGATTCCCGGCAGAAGAGCCCCACCGGTTGCCAGTGCGACTCTTTTGGCTGGCGTGGCTGGTGCAGCACTTCTCGGTGCAGAGTATATCGGACTGGGTGCCCTTTCAGTTGGGCTCTTTAGTTGAGCTCGGCTGGTCCCATCCCCACAAGGAGAACAGCAATTGGAAGCGCTGAGGACTGAGAGTTTCACAGCAAGCACAGCAGAACCCAGGAAGGTCCAGCTCTGTGGGGAACGGGCATCCGCCAAAGGAAAACTAAGAAACAGAAAAACTTCATCACCAGGTGGAGAGAGATCCAAGATGGCCGCTTAGCAGCAGCTGAGGATTGTAGCTCCCAGTGAAAGCGCAGAGAGCAAGTAGATGCCGCAATTTCAGATGAATTTTTGTTGCCCACAAACTGGGAGATTCCCAGCAGAGGAGCCACATGGGTCGGGTCGCCAGTGCGACTCTTTTGGCCGACATGGCTGTTTTGCCGGCACCCCAGCACGGCACTTCTCAGTGTGGACTGTACGGGACTGGGTGCCCTTTTAGTCGGGCTCGGCTGGTCCCATTCCCACAAGGAGAACAGCAATTGAAAGCGCTGAGGACTAAGAGTTTCACAGCAAGCACAGCCGAACCCAGGAAGACCTAGCTCTGTGAGGAAGGGGCGTCCACTGAAGGAAAACTAAGAAACAGAAAAACTTCATCACCAACAAGCTGGACATCCACTCAGAGATCCAATCTGAAAGTCGGCAATTACAAAGATGACAGGTGGATAAATCCACAAAAATGGAAAGAAACCAATGCAAAAAGGCTGAGAACACCCGAAATCAGAATGCCTCTCCTCCTACAGGGGATCACACCTCCTCATTAGCAAGGGAACAAGACGTGAAGGATAATGAGTGTGATGATCTGTCAGAATTAGGCTTCAGAAGGTGGATAATAAGAAACTTCTGTGCACTAAAAGAACATGTTCTAACCCAATGCAAAGAAACTAAGAACCTTGAAAGAAGATTTAACAAAATGCTAACGAGAGTGGACAACTTAGAGAGGAATGTAAGTGAATTGATGGAGCTGAAAAACACAACACGAGAACTTCGTGAAGCATGCACGAGTTTCAACAGTCAAATTGACCAAGCAGAAGAAAGGATAACAGAGGTTGAAGATCAACTCAGTGAAATAAAACAAAAAGGCAAGATTAGAGAAAAAAGGGTGAAAAGGAATGAACAAAGTCTCCAAGAAATATGGGACTATGTGAAAAGACCTAATCTACGTTTGATAGGTGTGCCTGAATGTGAAGAAGAGAATGAATTCAAGCTGGAAAATACTCTTCAGGATATTATCCAGGAAAACTTCCCCAACCTAGCAAGGCAGGCCAATATTCAAGTCCAGGAAATACAGAGAACACCACAAAGATATTCCTCAAGAATAGCAACCCCAAGGCACATAATCGTCAGATTCACCAGGGTTGAAATGAAGGAGAAAATGCTAAGGGCAG
>PVKP010038615.1:0-20761 GCA_004027715.1 Plecturocebus donacophilus
AAGTCTTTGTGTGTCCTTGCCTATAAGAAAGGTCTGAATACAGCATATCGATGGGTTTTAAGTTTTTATTCAGTTTGTCTAACTGTATGTTTTGATTGGGGCATTTAATCCGTTTAAGTTTAGGCTTAATATTGATATATGTGAGTTTAATACTGTTATTTAAGGCTTACTATCTGTTTGCCTGTTAGTTGATGTAAATTCTTCACTGTTGTAATATTCTTTACTTTTTGATAAGTTTTTAGGATAACTGATGCTGGTTATTCATTTCTGTATATAGTGCTTCTTTCAGAAGTTGTTGCAAAATAGGTCTGGTGGTAATGAAGTCTCTGAGTTCTTGCTTGTTTGCAAAAAATTTTATTTTTCCATCACATGTAAAACTTAGTTTGGCTGGATGTGTGATTCTAGGTTGAAAGTTTTTTTCTTTAAGGATGTTAAATATTAACCCCCACTCTCTTCTGGCTTGTAGAGTTTCTACTGAGAGATCTGCTGTGAGTCTGATAGGCTTCCCTTTATGGGTAATCTGGCCTTTCTCTCTGGCTGCCCTTAGTATTTTCTCCTTTATTTCAATACGAGTAAATCTGACAATTATGTGTCTTGGGGTTGGTCTTCTTGAGGAATATCTTTGTGGGGTTCTCTGTATTGCCTGGAGTTGAGTATTGTCATGCCTTGCTAATTTAGGAAAATGTTCCTGGATAATATCCTGAAAAATATTTTCCAACTTGGATTCATTCTCTTCGTCACTTTCAGGTATACCTATTAAGCGTAAATTAGGTCTTTTCACATAGTCCCATATTTCTTGGAGATTTTGTTCATTCCTTTTTACGCTTTTTTCTCTGATCTTGCCTTCTTGTTTTATTTCATTAAGTTTGTCTTCAACCTCTAATATCCTTTCTTCTACTTGATCAATTCGACTGTTAAAACTTGTGCATACTTCACGGATTTCTCG
Source organism: Plecturocebus donacophilus (assembly GCA_004027715.1). Classification (NCBI taxonomy): domain Eukaryota; kingdom Metazoa; phylum Chordata; class Mammalia; order Primates; family Pitheciidae; genus Plecturocebus; species Plecturocebus donacophilus. Next base: position 947 of record PVKP010038615.1, read on the forward strand.
TATTGTGTTTTTCAGCTCCATTAATTCATTTATGTTCTTCTCTAAATCGTCCATTCTTGTTAGCATTTCGTCAAACCTTTTTTCAAAGTTATTAGTTTCTTTGCATTGGTTTAGAACATATTTTTTTAGCTCACAGAAGCTTCTTATTATCCACCTTCTGAAGCCTAATTCTGATGATTCTTCACACTCGTTTTCCATCAAGCCTTGTTCCATTACTGATGAGGAACTAGCATCCTCTGTAGAAGGAGAGACTTTCTGATTTTGAGTGTTCTCAGTTTTTTTATGGTGGCTTCTTGGCATCTTTATGGTTTTATCCATCTGTCATTTTTGTAATTACCAACTTTCAAATTAGGTCTCTGAGTGGACGTCCAGCTTGTTAATTCCCAGCTCCAGAATCTATGTAATTTTCACTGTGGCGACCCGTAATGCTAGCTAAAACAGCAGCGTTGAAATTCGTGGTGCTTTTCTGCCCGGAGGTCTCCACTCTGACTTCCCTCTTCAGCCCCCTTTTCAATCAGCTGGATGGACTTCTTTGCCTTCACAGAGCTCCAAACATCATCCAAAAGGAGACTCAGTCCTGTTTACTCTGCACCAAGAGCCGCCGAGCCAAGGCACTGGCAAAAAGCCACGCCAGCCGAAAGGGTCGCACTGGCAACCTGTGGGGCTCCTCTGCTGGGAATGTCCTGGTCCGTGGGCAGCAAAACTTTATCGCTAAGTGTGGCGTCCGCTGGCTCTCTGCGCTTTTACTGGGAGCTGTAATCCTGAGCTGCTAGTGATCGACCATCTTGGATCTCTCTCCCTGGGGTCTCTTTTATTGAGATACTTGAATGTTTGAACAAATCATTTTAGTTGCCTCAGCTGTTTTAGATGAGTCATTTTTCTTGTAGTTAACAATAAAATTTTAGTTTCGATATATAAAATAATCTAGAGAGATTTCTGTTATGAGTCTGTTAAGAGTCAAGTGACTGTGTGTGTCAGAATTTTAACCCAGGGTTAAAATATTTTGTGTTAATTCCATTTTGTATTATTGAGAACAGTTAGAAAACATTTTTAATGCTGTGCTGATTTTTTAAATAAAAAATGCATTCTTGACTTTAATTAGAAAGTAAAAAAATGTCTGCCTTTATTACTGGCATTTTATTATTTAATGTATTATTGTTCAAGAATTTTTAAAATATGTTTGGAAATTATGAAGGTTAAAGTCCCTGTCACCATATAGATTTATTAGAGGACTATGCCAGGTATATTCCAGAACTACAAATAATATAAAGCAAGTATAATTCAATAATTTACTAAGGGATTCCTGCTTTAGTAAATTGTGAAGTACCCTACTACATTTGAAGTTCATTTAGAGATTAGCAGGAACCTGATAGGAATCTAAAACCAGAGAATCATATATTTTAAATCAAAACTAATTGTCTTAATAATACAAAACCAAAAATACCACAAACTGGATAGCTTAAAAATAACACTTATTTCTCACAGTTCTGGAGCCTGAGATATCCAACATAAAGGCACTAATAGATTTGTTGTTTAGTTGGGGGTTTATTTCCTAGTTCATAGACCATTCCTTCTCCCAAAATGCTCCACCTTCTAATACCATCACCTTCAGGCTTAAGATTTCAACATAAGAATTTTGGACAGGACACAGATATTCAGACCATAGCCAATTAAATATCAACAATTAAATGTCAATTGATTGGCACATATTCTAGAGAGTTATAAAACGAGAAGCACCTGTGATTCAGTTTCCAGTAACTAAATGTTGGATAACAAAATATCTGTGATTTTTCTTCTATTAGATCCTTTTTTTCAGATTATTTTATTAGGGAAGCTAAGTAGCATAGAAAAATTTGAGAGGCCTACAGAATTGTGCTCTTATTTTAGTTTAGATATACGCTAGTCACATGGTCACAGACAAGTTACATCACAAATAACGTGTATGTACAATGGAGTTAATAACTGCCTTCTGCAGGGTGGCTGTGCACATTAAATGAGATAATTTAGTAAAGCTGTAATACAGCAGTAGGTGCACAGTGAGTTTTCATTAAATATTGTTCTCCTTACTTCCTTCTTTCTCTCCCTCCCTGAAAAATCATATTTCATTTCTTGCCTTACTATATAAAATTCATTTTTGTGTGATTTCAAAGTCTGATAATCTGTAATTGATTAACTGTCTTCAATTTCTATGACAAACATCAAATCCCTACCTTTACTATGCAACACATCCAATTAGGGCACTATGAGGATTTTCTCGTATCTTTCTCTTTCCTGCTTCATCAAAATACAATGATTCCCTTGGCACTGTGATGAGTGTTAACAATATCAACATGAATAACATATGGACTCTGCCCTTAAGAATCTCAGTTTCTAGAAGGAGACAGGCATGTAAATAAATAATTAAAATATCATTGAATAAGGGTAATAATTAAAATACATGTAAAGTTTAAAATCTTCCTTAATTGTACAGTGTATTCTGTAAACTGTGTAAAATATGCATATCAAAATTATTCAGGAAATATTTACTTATTATCTTACAGTACTCATCAGCATCCTTCTGATTTCTTATTGTTTCCTAATTTTAAACAATCTTCAAAAGACGTGATTTTCTTCAGTTAATAATGTAAAAACAAAACAAAACAAAAAACTGCATTGACATGGTTAAAAAGTCGCAGGACATTTAGTTCTTTAGAGATGGACTAAATGGCTGGTATCACTGTTTACAAAAGTGGTTTAACTTGATGGAGATAACTTGATGTGTTAGGCTTACGACTTTTTTAAAAGACACAGTCCTTACAAGGCCATTAGGTTTCAGAGACTTTAATGACAGCCCACTACTCTAATAATCATTAATTCAAACCTCCTTGACTGAATGCAGCACTTAACTCAGAAATGTGATTACCATCCTCCTGAGGCATCTTCAACCTGGCCCTGGAAATCTAGCCAGATGACTTGTGATAGAGATCCTTAGATCCTACTGTCCTCTTTCCTTTGTGCAATCCTTTATATATAATCCTATTTGGCCTCTGTGGGACCACCTTCAACTCTTACTAAAAAAGCTTCATGATACTATAGTTCAGAAAGATACTTGATTTCCCAAAACTACAGAAAATACAAAGAATGCACAGAAGAGGAATTTAAAGTACCAAAATTAGACAAGATCAAACCTGTGGAGCAGAAGAATATTCAATGTACCTCATATAAGGGAGCTCCCTTATATGAGGTATTTGAATACATAATAATAATATGAAAAGTGTTTTAAGTATTTCCACCAAATGATTTATTAATCATTTGTTAATGTTACTTAGTTTTGTTGCCCACAGAATATTTATTGTTTGGGGTAGCTATATAGCATTCTGTAACTGAAATCTAAAAATGTAATTTGAAGTGAAAGTACAAACCTTTCATTCTATTAAAATTGCAAAGTTTCTCAATATAATTATAAAAACATATTATAGGATAAACCATTTAAATTAAGGATAGTATTTACCTAAAAATGGCCTAACAGTCTTCCATCATTTTTTGCTAGAAGGAATACCAGAAAGGGATTATAATTTACTTATTATTCAGTAAAACTTGAAAAAATATATTGAATGATAGAAGTCCGACTCCTTCCCCACATAAATACTGTATTAAAAGAATTGAAATGAAAATTGCACTCTGATGATTTTATTTTAAAAATCAATTTTTAATATGAGAAAGATTCTATAAAATTATAAAGGGTCCTCAAAAACATGATGGAAAACGTGTATTATGAAAAAAACTACACAAAAACCCCAATTTTTTTGCACCAAAGCAATCACACTCTGAACAAGGTCTAGTCTGAGGCAGTAAGAAGGATAAGACTTCATTTTGAAAAGAGCCCCTCCCATAGCAACATTAATTCTGCTACACTTGAAGCAAGAACAAACAATAAAATTGAGTGGAATAATGGTGATATCACTAATGCTCAAAAAATGTTTGTGGGAAAAATTCTCCAAAGAAATCAGCAATCTACAGATAAATAACTTGTATTATGAAGGGATGGGACAATATTGAAGATAAAGTCCATAACAGCAGATCATTCACATCAATTTTCAAGGAAAAAAAATGTGTCTAGTTTGTTCCCTAAATAAAGAGGACCAACAATTAACAGCACAAACAATAGCTACAACCTCAGATATCTCAAATGGTTCAGCTTACAGTTTTGCCTGAAAACTTAAAGTTGAGCCAACTTCCCATTCAATAAATGCCAAAACTACTGCATCCAGATCAGCTACCAACAAGAGTAGAGCTCAAGATGAAAATTTTAAACAAGATCCCAAGCATTTTTTCAAAGAATTGTAACAGGAGATGAAATGTGGCTTTTACAGTACGATCTTAAAGACAAAGCACAATCAAGCAATGGCTACCAAGAGGTGGAAGTGGCCCAATCAAAGCAAAAGTGTACAAGTCAAGAGCAAAGATCATGGCAACAGTTGCTCAAGTATTTTGCTTGCTGACTTTTGAAAGGGCCAAAAAATGGTAACATCTGTTCGATTTTGAGAAAGCCAAAGCTTTTGTAGAAAAACTCCTTGGCTTCACCAGAGAGTTCTCTCAACATGACAATGCTCCTGATCATTCTTCTTATTAAACAAGGGCAATTTTGTTAGTTTTGATGAGAAATCTGTAGGTATTAATCTCATAGTACTGATTAGCCTCCTTCTGATATCTTGTTTCCTAATTTTAAACAATCTTTAATAGACACCTGCTTTTCTTCAGTTAATAATGCAAAAACAAAAACAAAAAAAAAAACAAACAAAAAAACTGCATTGACATGGTTAAAGTCTCAGGACCCTTTGTTCTTTAGAGATGGACTAAATGGCTGGTATAATTGTTTACAAAAGTGGTTTAACTTGACGGAGCTTACGTTGACAAGTTTATATTTTAATTTTTATCTGCTAATTGCATTTTTCCATTATGTTTTTGAAGTTTCCTTTGTTTTTTCTTTTGACCTCTAATGGTCAACAGAAAAGGGCAATCTGAGTACCATAAACTAACTACTCGTGTTTTGTAAAACGTATGGAACTGAGCCCACAAATACTTTTCTTCTTACAAAGTAACTCTAATGGCTAGAGGATGGTGTTTTGAGAAAGATTCTGAAACCATCCTGTAGTTAGATAATCAGCAGGGCAACACCTGCATGATAACATGAAGTGCAGTGATATATATTCCAGGAATTTTACAACCTTCAACCTCTTTATTATTTTCTGAGCAGTTACCTAGAAACCAGCCACATTATAAATCACTTTCATCATAAACTGAAAACAAAAAAAGTGACAGCACAGATCTAACATAACTTTAGAGTTTATATTAATACTTCTATACAGCTGTTGAATTAACTAATGAATAGTATAATTACTTCTAAACTACAAGATAAATTTATCTAGTGAAATTTATTTAAACAATCTGTAAAACGGGTGAATGGGTGTTTACATACTCTACAGTTTGAAACATTGTATCTGCTTTTCTCTTCCAAAAGACAAAGAGTGGAAACCATAATTATGAGTTTTTCTAGCATAAACTATTAATATGGAAGTGATGACAAATACACTAATGATGAAATTATGGTGTCATCATAGAATATACTTGATGCTAAATTGTTATTATGTTGCATTTCTATTTTTCAAAGTGAATTACAAATTAAATAATTATCCTCTTGAATATTATTGCTCTAAAAACAATTTCTACACATTTATTTTGGTAGTATAATGAGTTGAGATGCTAAAAATTTGACCTCTAATAGGAAACAATTAAACTATAAAAATGTATTAATACATAAAACAAATGCAGTTTTGAATGCATATGTGTTTATTTCATTTTATTTTCATTATTATACTTTTAGTACTGATACTTAAATGGCAGAGACCAGATCTGCCCTTTTCACTGAGCTATTGTCAGGCCTCAGTTCTGCACAGTCACTCAATAATATCTCTTGACTGATTTTAGGTCCACATGGTAGGTAGGAGCTTTCATCCATTTATTCATTTAACAGCTCTTTAGTGAACATCTGAGGGGTTTACAAAATTCTGTTACCATGAACCATTAATTTACTCATGATGATATGTATAAAGTATACTTATGTTAATAATAATTGCTAACATTTATCAGGCACTTATGTGCCAGATACTTAGTACTTTACATGTGTTCTTTAATTTAATCCCACCACAAAGCTATTTAATACTTTATTATTTTCATTTGTCTGATGAGTAAATCAAAGCACAGATGGCTTAATCATATTATACAAAGTCACTAATTAATAAATGAGAAAGCTGAGATTTGAGTTCAGTCTCACTGTTGAGTCTGCGTTGCACTATAGCATAGTGTTATAGCTACAGAGAAAAGGGTAAAACTTGCTTTTTAATAATTTCATATTTGGAAATCATGTAATATGTCTATATTACTTGTACTCATATTAATTATGTCTTTAAAACAGATACATTCATTGGAGATAGAATAAAAATAAAAAGTAAATAAAATCTGCTATCATTTTTTCAATATTTAACTTAAAATATTTTAATAACATTCTAATAACATAAAATATTTTAATAACATGTTCTCCATCTATTTAAGTATGGTCCTGATAACATGTAAATATTTAATAATTCAATTGTATTAATCAAGAGAAGTCATATGACTCATTCAAATAATTATTTGTATACCATGAAGGTACACGTCTCATCTCAATTAAAGTCACTAAATGTGTTCTTACAAATGCTAAACTTAAAAGGGCTACTTCAGTTCCTTAGAAGGATAAGTTTCTTAGGTAGGAGTGTAAATAATCTTCCATTTCCTCTTCTGTATAAATGGGAAGCAAAAATAGTTATCTCATAGGTTTGTGTGGAGGATTAAATAGTACATAATCAGGAATTTTAAGAATGGTTTATCTCCTGCGACGCACAATTTACCCATGTAGCAAATCTACATGTGTACCCCTTGAATCTAAAATAAAAGTGGGAAATAAAAAGAATGGTTTATGTGCCTGTTTTTACCCCTTGACTTTGCAGCAGAGTCTGTCACAGTGATATTTCTGTGCTCCTGTCCAAGCAGTCTTGATATTGAGTATATTTAAGTTCATTAATAAAGTGATTTTTCCTATATTGAGTGCAAAAACAAAAACCACAAATTGATTACAATTATAACAAATTATAAAACCAAAGTCTGTGATGTGAATACATTTAATGGATTATATCAACTATAATTATTACCTCTCATTACCTAATTATATGCATTAAGAGTCTCATATGCATTACTTATAGTGCCTGTTTAATTACACTTCAAATTATTTCTAAAAATAAGTATATTAATTTCTTTACGGCATGAAGTTTTGATACCTAGCAATTTGCTATTAGAATATACTTGATCAAGGTTTTAAATTTAAACTTGAAAATTAAATTATTTTTGTTTTAGGTTAATAGGTGATTTATAGAGAAAGCTAGATTTATCCTTTCAGGTTTATCTAAGTATAGCAACTTAATCTGATTTTCTAGTACACCATATTTAGGCCCTGATCCACAGTTAATTCTGCCTCATTATTTATTTATTTATTTTATTTGGCATTCTTATTTTATTTTGTTCTGTTTTGACAATGTATGGTAGAGAACATTTTTCAGTAAACATGATTTCCTTATTTATACATATTAAAAATATATATTCCATCATACAAAAGAGGATTACTGGATCTAGGCTGCTACTAATGCCTTAGCTTTTTAATTATTAAGATTTACACCTTTTAGAATTTTCTGTCTCTTAAATAACCTATTTTAGGTCAACCATCCAAGAAATTAAGAAATGTCAGATCTGTTAGATTTTGTAAATCTTTTCTATCTATACAGGATGGTACATAATTCAGGATATTTCTACCCAACAATATGAAATCATATATGTTTTTCAATGTTTACATACGTATGTATGTTTACACACATATATACACATATATATGTGTATGCAAACACTGACAAACGTGTAGATGTGTGTTTACATACACACATCTATACATGTTGTTTATGCATCTTTTATTTTGTATTACCAAAACTCCCAGTTGATAATGGTAAATACAGTCAATTCTTCTTATTAATGGTAGTTATGCTCTATGAAGTCATTGCAACACTGCATCAATGAATACTACATCATTGTTGCTGGGGGACATACAGGTTTAGAGTCCTGTATTTCCAGTTAGGCTCCTATGAGTCTCTGGTCACATTTTTGTCAATCAATAAATATATAACCTTATTTTATATGTCTTTCTGTTTAAAGATGTTTTAGTTCATATATAGAATTGATTCATAAACATTGAAAGTAATGGTCAACAGCACTACAACTCATGCCTGAAGCTTACATAACACATGAATTTTCTCTGTAAGATACACCAAATCCTTGTACTGAGGAACACCAGATAGTGCTTCTCTACAATGTGTGGGGCCACTGTAAACAGTGAAATCACCAATAAAAAGTAAAAAAATTCAAAAATATAGCAATAGTTGGACCATAAAGAGTACGTATTTATAGTATGAGAGTTGAAACAAGAAGAAAAAGCATTGCCTTTTTTGACCTAAGACAGGAACAACAGTATTGGTCAACTCAAAAATTTTTGCTGCCCTTTACATTTCCATGAAAGTGTCAGAAGTACAGATTTGGGTGATCACAAAAAATTATACTGACTTTGCAAATATGAAACCTACAAATAATGAGGATTGGCTATATGTTGTGAGCATTTCCATGCTAGAGTGATCACTTAACCCAACACAATGTAATCGGTTGAGACATTATTAGACTCAATTTTAAATAATTTATTCAGTACATCAACTAATATCAATTAAAGAAATGGATAGGTCCTAAAGAATTATAATACTATGTCCATTGGAATAGTCTAAGTACCCTCAAGAAAAGAGTTTCTTCCCCTTGCAATTCTATTTAACTTCTGAGTCAGGGGCCTGGTCATGGCACAATTAGTTATTCCTGAAAGCATGTAGTATACTTTAATATATTATGGCATCAATTCATGTTTTAATAATTCAGATATATTTTGCAAATTATCAAGTTTGTATCAACTTTTAAATCACATCACTTTAGACTAATATAGAAGAATAACATTCTGGGCTATAAGAAAATAAAAATGTTTTGCTATTAAATTAGAAGATTCAAACACTAATTTTAGACATAAGAGAAATGTATTTAAATGAGAGAAACATTTCAACTTGGCATAAAATTCTTTGCATAGTGATGAAATATAATAATGATTTATTTAAACAAAATTATTAGGCAAATTCCATTATTCTAAAACCAACTACATATTTTACACTTCTAATACATGTTTCACAAATTAAGTTTTGCAACCTAATACTCTTAAGTTTCAAAAACTTAATGACATAAAACTATATGTGGTAATTAACTAAATCCTAAGAGCAGATAAATCAATAGGACATGCAAATTAAATACAGCATTAAAAAAATCTAAATATTAATTATTTAATACTCTACTAACGTTCTTATAATTTGTCCTCTCTTTAATTTTCTGAGTTCTATTGTTACGAGTTGAATTACAGTTAACTTACTGTAGAAAGTATTTAATCCCATTCAGAGGTATTTTATCTGTTCATTGCCTGCTTGCAATAACCTAAACTAATAATTCTACTTCTAGTCTTTTTCTCTCTCTTTCCATGCATTACTTTTCTAACATATAATCCTGACTAGATCACCCAGATGTCTGAAACAATTTATGGCCAACAAAATAAAATCCAAATTATTGCCATTTATATTGTATTGCTGCTTTATTGTATAAATAAATCTTAAACATTCTTTTATGATATGGCATCAGTGCTTTTATTTTTAAAAAGGTCCAAGAGAAACCCTTTGCCCCTTCCACTATGTGAGAACACAGTAGAAGGCGTCATTTATGAACCAGAAAACGTATCATCACTAGACACTTAGATCTACTGGAATCTTGATATTGAACTTCTCAGCCTCCAAAACTGTTAGAAATAGATTTCTGCTATTTAAAATCTACCCAGTTCATGGTATTTTTGTTATAGCAGTACAGATGGGCTAAAAGATGTTTATTCTTATGATTTGTCTCATCAGCCTCAGTAGATATGTAAAAATATGACAAGAACTCAACTATTCCACATATATTTCCTGGTAGCTAATTATGAGCTTAACATGAGCAAGGAACTATATATATGGGCTACAGAGGAAATATGAAGTCAATCTCCTGATCCAAAGAAGTTTAGATGCTAACACGTGAAAGACGATAAATAAAGCAAATGACAATTAAAGACTTAGCTGTGTGGCCAAGATTATAGGTATTACAGGATTTCACAAAAAGGGAGATGAATGTGAGAATGGAATGTTAAATAAAACAATATTTGTTTTGAAGTTTAAACTGCATTGAGTTTTTAAAAGGAGAAAGAGGGAGGAGAGATGCAGTTCCTAGCAAAGAAGAACAGGGAAAGAAAAGGGTAACATAGATATTGCCTGGAAAGAAGTTATTCTGATATCATTCTCCATGAATATAAAGCAACAATTATTTTGCACATTACTCCTTTTTGTTAGAGATGCCTTAGATCTTCAATTAACATTTGATAGATCTGTGTTGGTATCAGTAATGACAAAAACTTCCCTTTTACTATATGGGATGGTAAGTTTTATGTTTTAACTTGGCTAGGCAGTCCAGATTTTGCTGTGAAGATACTTTTCAGGTGTGATTAACATTTAAATCAATAAATTTTGGGTAAGCATAATGTGGGTGGGTCACATTGGCCTCTTCCACAGTTCCATCAGTTGAAGACTCTAAGATAAATTATTGAGTTTTCCCAAAGAAGAAGAAATCCTTCTCAATACTGCAACATACAAACCCTGCCTGAGTCTCCAGTTCCACAATGTCTTAAGACAATACCTTAAATTTCTCTCTTGCTTGCTCTCATTTCTTCTGTCCCTTCCCACTCTCCGAAGCCCCACCCACATCTTCAATTGATCCTCTTTCTCTGGGGAACTCTTACTAATATACTACCCTTACATTTCTAACATTACTGTTTTCCCTACCTAGTAAAATTATTTTAAGCTTAACATATACAAGCATATTATAACATATTAGGAAAAAAATGACTATTTGTAAATGCAACTGCTGATTTAACTAGGAACAAACAACGGAGTAAGAATTCTTTCCTTCAAATAATGATGAAATTTTAAAAATATATAAAAAACAATTAAATGAAGTCAATCTACTCTCATTTGCCACTGTGGCTAAAAATACAGCATACATAGCATAGAATATTGTTTAAAAATCCCAGAACCCTGTAATACCTGCATACATTAAAGGGGCTTTAATAAAAAAAAATGATACAGTTAACTGTGAAATTATTTTCTTTGTCCATTTTTATCAGTATATTAAGAGTGATTACATAATTAATTAAAATATCAGCCATCAAAATATATTCAAAGCAATATGGAAACCAAGAAGAATGTGATTTTCTCTGCCAGCAGCAATCTGCAATAGGGCTGTAACTATACAGCCTAAACAGCTCCCCCACACTGGGAAATAGCAACTTCCCCATTACGGAGATGGTATTATTTTTCAAGATGATCTGCTGTATGTACTGCTACCCAGCATGCTATCCATAACTCTCCAGATAAATTGAAGGGACTGAAAAATTTATGAACTCATGAATTCTTTTCTTGTAGGGAACCCCCAGTTGAATTCACCACAGGATTTCTTATGTCTATGTGAAGATCCTTTGGCAAAACAGAAAATGTGTGGGGAGAGTAATGGGACATTAAAATGGACTACTATTTACTAGAAATTCTCTTGTGACTGTGTATGAGAAAAAGTAGACTATGACCATATTATAGCTTGCTAGGTTGTAGTACACCTTAAAAGATATCATATAATAAAGCTAATCCACTACATCTTTTTCTTTAGTAGTTTTACACTGATTTTGAAGTAACTATTTTAAACAAAATATGCTTAATGTACTATGTAGATATTATTCCAGTGAATCAGATCCATTATAAATATTAAAGTAGTATAAACATTAACAGATAATAATTACAAAGCATGTCACAAACAGACTTACTCAAAACCAAATAAGGTAAAGGACAAATATAAATTCAGTCATCTCTCAGTATCCATATGGGGTTTGTTTCAAAAACTCCTGGAGACAGCAAAATCTGATGCTCAAATCTTATATAAAATGATATAATATTTGCACACAGCCTCTCCTCATCCTTCCATGTATTTCAGGTCATCTCTAGATTATTTATAATACCTAATGTGATGTAAATATATATACATACAATGTAAACATATATACATACATAATCCTTGATTTTTTTCCAAATATTTTGGATCCATGGTTGAATTTGCAGATGAGGAACCCACAGATACAAAGGACTGATTGTACACATTATTTTGTTTGATTTCATTATACCTTTACAATAAAATATTTTTCTTATGATATTTCTTCAATGCAATTTTTCTTTGTTCTAAAGGGCACATTTGGCCAAACTTACTTGTTTACTTCCTTAGAAAAACCACTGATCAGAAAAGACAGTTTTCTTTAGAAAACTTTCAGTACATTACTTTTTATTGTGTGGCTATCATAGCATCTTGGTTATAAGTAATTGACTATATATGAGTACACTTCCTCATTAACCATATTTTATTTGAATCTTCCTAGAGCTTCCATTTGTGAATTTTTACATGAAAATGTATGCGACCTAACTTCTTAAAGGTTTGCCTATGGAAGTCAGGGAGTTTATTCAAGAAATATTTTATGCCACTATGGACTTAATGTTAAATTCCTCCCATAGCTTAAAAAACATTTCAAACTTTAGCAAATCAAGTCCTAAAACCCAAATTTGATTTGATAAACTCATATCTCAACATTCTAGTACATATCTGTAACACAGTTGTTGATTTATCTTCCTTTATAACTAAGTTATATTACTTGAGTAGACTCTATAGTACATACATTAACTTTAGAAACGTTTGAAAAGAAGGTGAGGGATGTTTCTATGTGCATGTGTATATGAGAGAGAAGATGAAGGAGACAGAGATAGAGAGAAGATAGTTTCAATTTAGTGCTCCTTGGGCATTCCAAATTCATCAGGATGCATGTCCATTTGGGGGTATAGAGATGTAACTCTCTAAAAGCATTCTATGATTTATAATATTTAACATATTAAGTTATAGATCTGATAGTATATATCTTATACCATTCTATTCAGACCTCTGAACAGGGCACAGTGAAATTTCTGAAGTTTAGAAAGCAATTACATTTCAAAGGAACAATGAATTGGTGTTGCTTACTAAGAGAGATATACATTTTCAGGTTGCTTCATTGCTGCTGCTGCTGCTACTGTTGTTTTTCATTTAAAGGACCTTTTTCCTCAAGAAACAATTTGATAAGTATAAATACTTAGAAGGTTTCTTTAGTTGACTGCATTGGCTGTTATAGACCTGAAGATGTGGAAATTGTCCAAATTATTTGATAACATGGCTTCAGAATTTACACTGATTTGATGGACAGAGGGTTTTTTGTTTAAGATATTGGACAACAATAATGTTCCATTTCCTCATTCGTCATGTCTCTACAAAGAATCTCTAATAGTTCTATTTTAATTCTCTTTTGGAAATACTTAAAGAATTGAAAAGTTCACATTAAGATGCTTTTGGGACTCTCTAGGAAATCTTTCCATCTCATTAGGCTAGATGCCCAGAAGCTTAGGCAGGAAAGTTAGACAATGAATTTCAGATCAAATCACAGAATCACAATACTTTTATGGAGTGACAATAAGCCTGAAGAGGGATTAAATAATAAATCAACACTCATCATCACTTCAATATATTATTATTTCTGCCATATCTTGGAGCATAGCCAATTATGGGTCTTTAGTTCCATTCAACTACAGAATAAGAGAGTATAAAGAAAGAAATAGGAAAATAAGCTTGGAATAAGTAAGTGTTCATGCAGAAAGTGATAAATACTGGAACACTGTTACCAGTAGAAATGATAATGAGGAATCTGCAAGACCTTTCAAAGGCAATGCCAATCAAATAGGTATACGAAATAAACTACAGGAAAAACTAATCCAATGATGGATGCATTTAATTGAAACCAATAGAAGTATTATTTGAATTACAAGATATTAGAAGAGATTAGCAATCTTGCATCCATGATATTGAAATGGAGATTTCAAGGAAATGAAATTGGATATTGGATGTGTTGCTGGAGAAAAAGATAATCAGTAAATAGATACTAACTGAAGCTAAAATGCAAGACTAATTTAATCAGAAAGTCATAGAATTTTTTAGATCCCATCAATTTACAGGTAATAAAATAAAATGTAAAGTGATTACAAATGATTTTCCCCAGGCCACTGTCCAAAGCAGAGTTGTATGACATCCTCTAACAGTACCTAGAATGGCCTCTATTATCACCTAACTCAAATTCTATACATAACCAAAGATCCAATTCAAATTTCTCCACACTTCTATGTTTCTATATCACATGTACTGCTTCTCTGGATTTAAGTATTATGTATTGTCTTTGTAATACGTTTATTATGTGGTACACTAATACCTCTTTCATAGGTGTATTTATGGCTGCTACAATCAATTTGCCCTATTAGAACTGTATTTAAAAGACACTCCAAAAATGTTTGCAGCCTAGATGCAATAAATAAAGGAGGAAAACTGCTGTCTTTGAAGACAAGTTAAAGTTTTGAAAGATTGTTGTGCTTTCAAAAATGACACCATGGCTCCTACTTCATGTACACATTAAGGAAAAGCATTTTATTCACATATGGTTCAGTATTTTCCAACAGCCAGGACAATGTTGACATTTTACATGAAATGCTTTGTCCTTTTCTTGCCATATAGTTTCAAGATAAGTTATAGCCATTCTTTGTTTAAAACCTTATCTCTTTTATATTACTTATAGCTGAATTTTTCCAGAGACTTTATAGCTATTCTTATTTCTTTATAGGGTCCCTTAGAATATTTACATACCTAACTCGATAGATGTATTAAAATTATATATGTCTATCTAATTTGCTTTTTTTGTGTTTTCTACCAATTATCCACATTAGATTTTCTATTTTCTCAAAGGCTCAGACAATATTTCATTATGTCAGTCTGTCAATTCTAGTTATGGTTCATAACAATTAGCATGCCCTGAAATGAAATTGATTATGAAAAATGAACCTGTGAACAGGAAAATTTTTGACTAGGAAGTACAGATAAGTTAAATGCTCTCTTTGCATGTTATTCTAACATGCACACCATTACTATAGAATTTCATTTACTGCAGAGTATTTTATTTTACATACAGTTGAAATAAAAATAATAAATAGCATGAAAGTTAATTCAGAATAAATTCATGAACACCTATTATTTTATGTCCAGTGACATTAAATAATAGTTAACATACCTGGTATAAAGTAGATGTTAAATAAATATTTACTAAATGAATGAATGAATTTATGTTCAGAATGCAAGAAAAAAAATACAACACCATCTCCATTTATTTTGGGTGTTAATATACTCTGACTCTTGTGTGATACTTAAGATTTACTTGTTTAAGAATGCCTAATACGGATTATAAAAAATATGTCTTTTTTTTTTAAATTGCATTTTAGGTTTTGGGGTACATGTGAAGAACATGCAAGATTGTTGCATAGGTACACACACAGCAGTGTGGTTTGCTGCCTTCCTCCCCATCACCTATACCTGGCATTTCTCCCCATGCTATCTCTCCCCAACTCCGTACCCCTAACTGTCCCTCCCCTAATTCCCCTCAACGGACTCCAGTGTGTGATGCTCCCTTCTCTGTGTCCTAAACCACTAAAGCTTACATGGAAACACAGAAAACATATTTGCCTCAATTAAATAATAGCTTAAAATGATATTGAAGTCCCAATCTAGAAGTTCGTATGACACGTTTTACATGGTAATTGTACAATAAAAGGGTCAGCAACAAACAGAGCTAAATTATTTAATACACTCATTAATAAAAATATTAGGAATTGGAATTCAATTGCTTGGTAACATATACTTTATAGAACAACACACAGCATCTGTTTCCTTTACATCTACATGATCACCAAAACATTAAGTCTTAGTAGCTTGCAGTTTAGTTGACAACTGAGCATGCATTGCACATACTGAATAGATTTTCACCTTTTCAACTGAAGAGTGTTCACCAGATGATAATTAATATCTGCTAAGTGCTCTTCAGACTAACATGATATCATCAAGAAATATCACAAAAGTGTTGACACAATGCTCATCCAGCTGGAGATTCCAAACAAGTCTGTTTTCACTGCCATTTATTGAAAATTGTATCTCTGCACCAGCTGGCCAGATCCTTTTCCTCTACCCAACTTTCAACAGAAGAAAACAAGATTGTGCTTTTTGTTTGTTTGTTTATCTAGTTTATCCAGTTGAAACTGATGAGGAGGTAGAAAATACACATTTAAAATTAAAATTGAATTATGAATTATAATCACCCTAACCATGTAAGTTCATTACTTTATATATATATCAAACATAATTTGTTTCCTAACATTTAATTCAGTACTTCAGTTCAGAGAAGGAGAAGAAAATTAATGAGCTAAAATATATGTAAAAACTAGAATATGTATTCTGTGCATAAATAATAATGCTAGTACCATTTGCTGTTATTTATCAAATGTTGTTTGGCTTATTAGAGTAATAATACAGGTTAAATATGAAAATTTGAATCTATATTAAATGAGAAATAAAACAAAAATGAAATGTGCATATAAAATCCATGTAAAGGTGAGATTAACAGAATAGTTTCTAGAGTAAGTCAAATGCTAATTTAAACCCAAATTAAGATCTGTGGTTTAATTTCTTAATCTGCATTTTCTTTGGCCAAACTGTTAAGAATACCACATAATAACATTTCTTATCTAACAAGGTTGGGTGAGATTTGAAGGAAAAAATACACTTGAATTGATTTACACTGTTCTTAGCAAATGGGAAGCACTTAAAAAAGGATAACTGTTATTATCAATATCACACTGATTTTTATAGAAATATACATATGTAACAACATGTTGATATGTGTCTCCTCTGTTCCAATGCCCTCCTCCATATAAAGATCTACTTATATTTATTTCCTTTTCATAATTAGTAATTTTTTCCCAACATGAATAAATTAAAGGGGCAAAAGGAGAAGACAACTTAATGACCACCTCTACTGAAGTATTTACTTTTTATTCACTGCTTTGGGGGTACACATCTATTTTGTGCCCTATTTTATCTTTCCAGTCCTGAGAAATGTTAACTGTAATCTGAGGCTACATCAATTATTTACCTGATCATTCTTCCCTTAGAATAAAAGCCTGTGAATACCATATATTTTAAATAAATAAAGAATGAAAATCCAAATATTACATACTTAAGAATCACTTTCCCCAGATATATCTCTGATCATTTCATGAAAAATAAATGCATGTAAACTTCTCAACTTGGAAAAAGTTTATCTTTGTCATTGTTTTATGGCAAAAATGAAATAAGAAGCTTAAACAGTCCTAAATTGAGGATGGCAATAGATCTACTGCCAAAAGGATCCCAAAGAGATATTCCCTAATATTCTCAATCCTTCCTTAATCTCCATTCATGCAAGTATTCTTAATCTGTGTTCCATGAATTAAGAGCCACTGGGCTATGACTCAGTAGTTCTCAATTTAGGGTGATTTTGTCTACTTGGGTACATTTGACAATACCTAGATGCCTTTTTTGGTATTCAAAACTCAAGAAGGTAGGTGCTACTGGTATCAAGTGGATAGAGGCCGAGGATACAGCAAAACATAATCAACACACAGGACAGATCCCACAACTAAGCATTATATGGCTAAAAATATCATTCGCCCTGAAGTTCAGAAACTTTAGAATGGGCATTTGGAGGTACGTGATGGTCGTGTGTGTGTGTGTGTGTGTGTGTGTGTGTGTGTGTGTGTGTGTGAACATTCAGCAACCCCTAGTAGGACACTGTTTCATTAAAGTTATTAAGAACAAATATTTCTCCCAAATGTTTGATTGCTGCTGACTTAAGAGTGAAAAAAAAAAAAAACTGTAGAAAATAGAGCACAGACAAATAAAAAATACATTATGCTGACATTTAGGGAATAAAATTAGCTATGACACTGGATTCCACAGGGCAATTAAATAACTAAATTATTATATGCAAGTTTGCAATGAATGTAATGCATACATAGAGAATGTAAGTTAATTTTTTGAAACTCTATGTTAAAAATTCAAAAAATAATGGGTACTGAGAAATTGCTTGTTGAAAACTAATCTATTTATAAATACTCTATAAATCTATATATACACCAATCACTTTTTCAGTTTTGTGAAAAGAACAATACATAGGAGTCAATAACTTTCTATTTTAGGTTACTTACTAAATAGCTACATGACCTTGGTTATTTTATCTTTTAGTTTATAATTCTCTACATACTGTCATTTAGTATTTAAAAGCTACATCTCAAAACCTAGAGGGAACATTTTTTTCTATCTGTAATTAGAGGGAAAAGTTTTACTAGTGTGTTATATTTCACAGCAACACAGTGCTGATTCTCAATGAATCAAAGCTATTATGGAAAGGGAGGTTTTCATCTCATTGTATCTTTCTAAAGGGTATCATGTCTAGTTAACAGACCCTTCCAAGACGTGGGGAAGCCTAATAAGTGTTCTTTGACAATAATGCAGTACACACAAAACTATTATTGTATATGGTTTTCCCTCATGCAAAATCGCTATGCAGGTAAAATTTATCTTTTGTTAATTTTCACTTTTTAAAATTCTTATTCCTCTATCTCAGTAGTAATTACTACATTTTTTATCACATGATTTTGGTTTGTGCATTTATTTTTCTCATTTAAAGTGATTTCTAAAACAATCAGCTAAAATATAATGTTAAAATAATAACAAAACTTAATCATTTACTATGTATTGTGCACTGCACTAAGTGCTTTATATAAATTTCCTTTTCTGCTCCTTAGAGTAACCCTAAAAAGTATGGAGTCATTCTCATTTTATCATTTTGAATCATGGCTTTGAGAGGTAAAGTTGCCTAAATTCACAATAGGAAATGAAAGAATTTAGATCACTCTGACATTGAAATCTGTGAACTTAAAAACTTTACCGTCCTGCAAAGGGTGTTTATATAGCATAAAGACATCCTCCATTCTTGGTTTCACCCAAAATCAAGATTTTATTCTCTATTGATAAGCCCAATTCTTACAAGGGATATTTCTGAAGAGAAACTTTCTTCCCATTCATTAAATTATATAATCTGTATTTGTAAACAACACAAAATAATTTACTTGTGCTTACTAAGCACTTACTGTGAGTCAGGTACTGTTTTTAGTAATACGAAAGTTTCATATAAATAAATTTTC
The DNA here is from genome assembly GCA_004027715.1 of Plecturocebus donacophilus. Taxonomy (NCBI): domain Eukaryota; kingdom Metazoa; phylum Chordata; class Mammalia; order Primates; family Pitheciidae; genus Plecturocebus; species Plecturocebus donacophilus. The sequence continues at coordinate 20,395 of PVKP010038615.1, forward strand.
ACAACCATTCTATAAAATATGCACTATTGGCACGTGAGGTTAAGCACTTTGTCCGAAAGGTGGTATCAAGATTGTGATTTTATTTTATTTTATTTTATTTATTTTTATTTTTTTTGGAAGAGATTTTAGAAAAAGAGAGAAAAGGAGAAAGAAACAGCAAAAGGAAGAAAAAAAAAGAATGAAAGAGAAAGAAAGAGGAAGAGATTTTAGAAAAGGAGAGAGAAAGAAACAGCAAAAGAAAGAAAGAAAAAAAAAGAATGAAAGAGAGAAAGAAAGAGGAAGAGAAAGAGGGAGAGAGAATGGGATTCTTGTTTTATTGCCCAGGCTAGAATACAGTCTAAAAATGGGTATTAAAAACCTCTTTTAT
>PVKP010038616.1:0-20757 GCA_004027715.1 Plecturocebus donacophilus
CAAGGCAGGCCAATATTCAAGTCCAGGAAATACAGAGAACACCACAAAGATATTCCTCAAGAAGAGCAACCCCAAGGCACATAATCGTCAGATTCACCAGAGTTGAAATGAAGGAGAAAATGCTAAGGGCAGCCAGAGAGAAGGGTCGGGTTACCCACAAAGGGAAGCCCATCAGACTCACAGCAGATCTCTCAGCGGAAACTCTACAAGCCAGAAGAGAGTGGGGGCCAACATTCAACATCCTTAAAGAAAAGAACTTTCAACCCAGAATTTCACATCCAGCCAAACTAAGCTTCATAAGTGAAGGAAAAATAAAATTTTTTGTGAACAAGCAAGTACTCAGAGATTTCATCACCACCAGGCCTGCTTTACAAGAGCTTCTCAAAGAAGCACTACACATGGACGGGAACAACCAGTATCAGCCATTCCAAAAACATACCAAAAGGTAAAGAGCATCACCATAATGAAGAATCTACATCAACTAATGGGCAAAACAGCCAGCTAACATTAAATGGCAGTATCAAACTCACATATATCAATATTAATCCTAAATTTAAATGGACTAAATGCCCCAATCAAAAGACACAGACAGGCAAATTGGATAAAAAGCTAAAATCCATCAGTATGCTGTATCTAGACCTATCTCACATGCGAGGATGCACAAAGACTCAAAACAGAGGGATGGAAGATTTACCAACCAAATGGAGAGCAAAAAAAAAAAAACAAAAACAAAAACAGAAGCTGCAATTTTCGTCTCTGATAAAACAGACTTTAAAGCAATAAATACCATAAGAAACAAAGAAGGACATTACATAATGGTAAAAGGATCAATGCAACAAGAAGAGCTAATGATCCTAAATGTATACGCACCCAATACAGGAGCACCCAGATACATAGGGCAAGTTCTTAATGACTTACAAAGAGACTTAGACTCCCACAAAATAATAGTGGGAGACTTTAACACTACACTGTCAATATTAGACAGATCAATGAGATAGAAAATTAACAAGGATATCCAGGACTTGAACTCAAACCTGGAACAAGTAAACTTAAATATTTACAGAACTCTCCACCCCAAATCCACAAAACATACATTTTTCTCAGTATCACATTACACCTATTTTAAAAGTGACCACATAATTGAAAGTAAATCACTCCTCAGCAACTGCGTAGCATTTCACAGGTTTAAATAAAATATTGGTTGGCTGCTTGTTTGTTATTTTCATCCCTTATTCCTTCCTGTCTCCACTGTTAAGCACAATTATTGGCATAAAAGAGGTTTTTAATACCGAATTTTAGACTGCATTCTAGCCTAGGCAATAGAATAAGAATCCCGTTTTCTCTCCCTCTTTCTCTTCTTCTTTCTTTCTCTCTTTCATTCTTTTTTTTTTCTTTCTTTTGCTCTTTCTTTCTTCTTTTCTCTCTTTTTCTTTCTTTAAAAAAAAGAAATTCTGCTTTGCTTCCCCAAAAACTTTAGTAGTTTCTCATCAGCTCCACAGTCACTGTAGCAACATCCCTGCCTAACATTTTATTTTGTTTTGCTTTATTGATTTATTTTTGAGACGGAGTCTAGCTCTGTCGCCCAGGCTGGAGTGCATTGGTGTGATCTCAGCTCACTGCAACCTCGGTCTCCTGGACTCAAACAGTCATCTCACATGGAATTCTTTAGACAGGAACTCCTCTCCTGGACCTAAATTTTGAACACTTTTATGTTGTGTGTTGAACTGGGTTCTGGTCTTTAGAGAAAGAAAAACATTAATAACGTTCTTCCTCTCAGTTCTAACCTTAATCTCAAAAGTCTGTGCCTTTTACTAAAATAACATTCTCCTTATCAGCTTGCCATAATGGTGTATTTTGACTTTATCCACCGAAAGCAAAACGTTATTTTTTCCTTTTTTTTTTTTTTTTTTTTTGAGGTGGAGTCTCACTCCATTGCTTAGGCTGTAGTGCAGTGGTGCAATCTCGGTTCACTGCAACCTTTGCCTCCTGGGTTCAAGCGATTCTCCTGCCTCAGCCTCCTGAGTAGCTGGGATTACAGGCACCCACCACCACACCTGGCTAATTTTTGTATTTTTAGTAGAGATGGTGTTTCAACATGTTGCCCAGACTAGTCTCAAACTCCTGACCTCAAGTGATCCTCCCACTTCGGTCCCCCAGAGTGCTGGGATTACAGGTGTGAAACACTGTGCCCGGCCACAGAATGTCCTTTGGCTGCAGAGCATCTGCTGTAATGGCAGCTGAGGAGGCATAATCAGTCTCGTCTTGCATTTTTAAATGACCAATTGGCCCTGAAAATAGTTTCCAAAACTCATTGAACTATGAAATTTCTGCTGAACACAGCAACCAGACAGCAGCAAGATTTATCAATAACTCAATGGTTGGCTGGGTACGGTGGCTCACACTTGTAATCCTAGAACTTTGGGAGGCTGAGGCAGGTGGATCACCTGAGGTCAGGAGTTTGAGACTGGCCTGCCCAACATGGCAAAACCCTGTCTCTACTAAAAATACAAAAATTAGTCAGGCATGGTGGCAGACGCCTGTAATACCAGCTACTCAGGAGGGTGAGGCAGGAGAATCGCTGAAACCCAGTAGGTGAAGGTTGCAGTGAGCCAAGATCGTGCCATTTCACTCCAGCCTGGGTGACAGAGTTAAACTCCATCTCAAAAAATAAATAGAACAAAAAAAAATTAAAAAAAAAAAAACAAAAAAACCCCCAGTGGCCCATCTAGAAATGCCCAGAGCAGAAACCTAAGAAAATACCAGCATTTACTTATAGCGAATACACAGATATGTTTCCCATAGATATAACTCAGAAATTACAAAAGGGAAATAGTAGACACTATAGTTTTCAGGCCTTTTAGTTGTTGAGGGTCTTTTTTTGTTTTGTTTTTTTGTTTCATGTTTTTGAGATGGCATCTTGCTCTGTTGCCCAGGCAGGAGTGCAGGGGCTTGATCATAGTTCACTGCAGCCTTGAACTCCTGGGCTCAAGTGATTCCCCCTACCATGCCTGGCTAATTTATTGTTTATTTTTGTAGTGACAGGGTCATGTTTTGCTGCCCAGGCTGGTCTCGAACTCCTGGCTTCAAACAATTGTTCTGTTTTGGCCTCCCAAAGTGCTGGAAGTATAAGTGTATGTCACCACGCCCAATTCCTTTCTAATTTTTAAAAGATTTTAGATTTTTTTTTTTTGAGGGAATCCTTTCACATTTCTCATAAGTCATCATGAGTTGTTTTAATCTAAAATTATTTTCCAGAAGATTGAAACTAGTGAAGACCTCTATTTTCAAGGAGGACAAGAAAGTCAGTTTCCTCTACCTCTTTAAGAGAGTTGAGGGAAAAGAAACTGTAGAACTCCCTGCAGTTTACAAGTTAGTTGCCCCCTGATTGCTTCATGAATAAAGCTGGAAGATCTAGGTTTGCAAGTCAAGGAAAGAGGATCTGAAAGAGGAAAATTGGAGAATGAAGTCCCAGAAATTCGTATTTCTAGACTCAGGTTTCATGGACACTTTCGCCTGATGTAAAAAAAAAATTGTGCTGGCCGGGCATGGTGGGTCATGCCTGTAAGGGAGGCACATTGGGAGGCCAAGGTGGGCAGATCACCTGAGGTCAGGAGTTCTAGCCCAGTCTGACCAACAGGGAGAATGCTTGTCTCTACTGAAAATATAAAATTAGCCGGGCATGGTGGTGGGCACACGTAACCCCAGCTACTCATGAGTCTGAGGCAGGAGCATCGCTTGAACCCAGGAGGCAGAAGTTGTGGTGAGCCGAGATCGCGCCACTGCACTCCAGCCTGGCCAACAAGAGCAAAACTCCATCTCAAAAAAAACAGTCTTGCCCAACTACATATTGCTAGTTTACTACTCCCCAATCTTGAATAACATTCTACAAGAAGATGACGTATTGATTATCTATTCTACATCTATCATTCTGCATCTGACTTCAAGTCTATCTTCAAACGGTTTCCATGGCTCCTTTTCAGAGCCCTTTGCTTTTTCAGGAAAACAAAAAAATCACAAGTCTTAGAAAAGCATGTGGCTTCATATATTTTGAGTGCTGTGAAATGTGAATTTTTCTAAAAGTCACATTATTTAGCAATCGGAAATGTGTTAGCTCTTTCTTTTATGGGTACTTTTTTGTGATTATAATAAACAAAGTTAAATTTACCACTTCGATCATTTTTAGGTGTACAGCTGAGTGGTATTAAGTACACTTTAGGAGTATTTAAAAAATCTCTTCCTGCTCTCAGTGCAGTTTCCTTCCCGCTTTTTGTATACGTCATATCCAGCAGATGGTATTTAGGAACGCTTCATTTCTCAACTTTGTTTTGACAAAATTAGGAGTAATTCTATTATCTCTTTTTAAAAATCAGGATTCTAGGCCAGAAACAGAGGCGCACGCCTATAATCCTAGCATTTTGGGAGGCCAAGGCAGGCGATTCCTTGAGGCCAGGAGTTCCAGATCAGCTTGGACAACATGGCAAAACCCTGTCTCTAGTTTTTCGAAAAAGGGATTCTAAAGCGGAGTGAATCAAGGACTATGTCTTTCTCACTGGTTTATTGCTTGTCTGTGACTTTTTATTCACTAAGGATCCCTATTAGGTAGATATTAAACTTTCTCTCACTCAAACTAAGTGATTTCGGTTTCATTGTCTATTAATAGATACCTGTGCCCACACTTCAGTCATGAAGGTTCTCACGGTGGTTCTCTGAACCCTGCCCACAGTTATTTATATCCTGTTAATTTAAAAGTCTAGTAGTAGTGTCTGTAAACTCTGCTTAAAATAAAACTAAACTCACCAAGGGTTTGCCAGAATAGGTTTCCAGAGAAGAATCATTGGTGGTTGGTGTGAGCAGGAGCTCTGTCCCAGTGGGGTTGCTGGCTGTCAACTGCTCCCCTGCTGTGATTTTCTCACCGTCAGTCCCACTGCTACTTGGTCTGGCTGGTCTGTCTTTTTTTTTTTTTTTCTTTTTTTTGGAGACAGGGTCTTGCTCTGCCACCCAGTGCCCAGGGTGGAGTGCAGTGGCATGACTTTGGCTCACTGCCTGGATTCAAGTGATCCTCCCGCCTCAAACTCCTGAGTAGCTGGGACTACAGGCACATGCCACCATGGCTGGCTAATTTTTTCTTTTTTTTGTAAAAATGAGGTTTCACTATATCCAGGCTGATCTTGAACTCCTGGGCTCAAGTGATTCTCGCACCTTGACCTCGCAAAGTGCTGGGATTACAGGCGTGAGCCACTGTGCCCAGGTTGGTCTCATCTTAAAAACAGCCACACAGATGAAGAAAAGCACTTCTTTCTTCAATTCCTTGTAGTTGAAACAGTATGACAGTAGGGTAAAAAATGGAGATGTTAAACTACATCTTCTGGAGCAGACCTGATTTCAAATACCCTGACCCATTGTCATACCTCGTGTCAGGCAGCTGATTTGCTTATTCAGAAAATGTCCAAACTCTCAATGGAGGCTAAATGGAGGAAAAGGCACCCAAGTACCCTGGGAATGAGGAGCGCGTCAAGACAATCTTAGTGCTTACTTGTGCCCCTCCCAGCACAGTCTCTTTAACATTGGTCCTTGATGAATATTTGTAGACTGAATAAATGAGTTGGGGATGGCCAGGTGCGGTGGCTCATGCCTGTAATTCCAGCGCTTTGGGAGGCTCAGGCGGGGGTATCACCTGTAGTCAGGAGTTCGAGACCAGCCTGGCCAACATGATGAAACCCCATCTCTACTAAAAATACAAAAAATCAGCCGGGCTTGGTGGCACTTGCCTGTAATCCCAGCTATTCAGGACGCCGAGGCAGGAGAATCACTTGAATCCAGGAGGTGGAGGTTGCTGTGAGCCGAGCTGGTGCCACTGCAGCACTCCATTCTGGGCAACAAGAGCAAAACTCCATCTCAATAAAAAAAAAAGGGTGGGAGGTGGACAGGTGTTAGAGACATAACAGACCCTGGTAAGCAGAATAACCCAAAAGGGGAAGCAAGTTAGAGTGAGAGTAACTTTTGACCTAATGGGAGAATGTGGGCCAGGTGGGGAAGAAAATGAAAGCTTGAATAGGTTTGAATTTGACATCCTGGCTGTGACAACCCTAAATGATTTACAAATGGCTCATATCAGAATCCTCAACAACAACAAAAAAAGAAGCAAGAAAAAAGAATTCTCTTTCGCCCCTCTCTTTTGTAGGCTTTTTTGCATGCCTGTCACCTCTCGTGGACGCCATCCTCACTGATCCGTCTCCCGTCTCCCTGATGCCCCACGGCTGTGTACGCTGACACGGCCACACCAAACCGAATCTGTCTTCCTCCAAACTACACTTTGTCCCCAAACTATCCCTTTTAAAAACACACTTCAAGTAAATTTTCAGTTCCTCAGAGTTGGAAAACTGTCTGATTGCCTTGTTATGTGCATATTTAAGCCTTAGTTATCCAGTACTTAGTGATCAATACATGTCTCCAATTACTTGATTAAAATACTGTAAATCTGGGACAGTCAAGGTAGCTCACGACTGTAATCCCAGAACATTGGGAGGCCAAAGTGGGTGGATTATGAGGTCAGCAGTTTGAGACGACCCTGGCCAATGTGGCGCAACCCCACCTCTACTAAAAAAAAAAAAAAATAGCTAGGAATGATGGCAAATGCTTGTTAGTCCCAGCTACTTGGGAGGCTGAGAGAGAATAATTGCTTAAACCCAGAAGACAGAGGTTGCAGTGAGCCGAGATCGTGCCACTGCATTCCAGCCTGGCCAACAGAGCAAGATTCCATCTCAAATATATATATATATATAGAGAGAGAGAAAGTAAGTCTGAATGACTTATAGGATTCATTCTCCCAGGGAACATCTGTGTTTTCAAAATGTCATTAGCCTAAATGAATCTAATTGATGGAATATATTAGGATCCTTCTGTGACAAATCTGGACACTGTTCACTCTCTAATGTCAGGCTGGAAATAGAAGAGTCAGTGACTTGGTATCCCAGTTTTATTCCTGGTATAGTCTGCGAGAAGCCATTGCATTTCATTAGGGGAAAAGTCATAATACAAACATTTTAGAAAGTTTACTAGAGCAGGCTGGGCACAGTGGCTCATGCCCGTAATCTCAGCACTTTGGGAAGCCGAGGTGGGCGGATCCCCTGAGGTTAGGAGTTCCAGACCAGCCTGGCCAACATGGTGAAACCCCATCTCTAATAAAAATGCAAAAAAATGTAGCCGGGTGTGGTGGTGCATCCTGTAATCCCAGCTACTCAGGAGGCTGAGGCAGGAGAATTGCTTGAACTCTGGAGGCAGAGGTTGGAGTGAGCTGAGATGGCTCCATTGCACTCCAAACTGGGAGACAGAGCAAGACTCTGTCTCAAAGAAAAAAAAAAAAAAAAAAAAAAAAAGGAAGTTTACTAGAGCAGTAAAGTTTAGTCTAGATTTCCGGAGGACTTTAGGAGGTGATTGCTGCTGCTGCTGGTCCTGGTGCTCATTGCCATTTAGGCTGAGTCCAGTGGAGGAAGGTAGGTAGACTCTGAGCTCAGTGATCCTGAGGAGTGCTACCTGGATCTGAAACATGCAGCAAACACCTAGGATGTACCAGGGGCTTGGGATACAAAGCCAGGGAGATGGAAAAACGGTGACCAAGTCTCCCTGAGGGGAACACGGAGGAGAGGGTGGCCAACTCTGCCTGGGGGAATAGAGACAAGAAGTAACCAAGTCCACTATGAGAGCATATAGAAGAGAAGGTCATCTACTCCGCTTGAGAAAGCTGCAGAAGGCTTCACCAAACAGAAAGGACTGAGCCTCACAACACTTGCCATCTTGTTCTTGTGTGATTATAAAATCTTTCTGCTGGGATGGTGGCTCACGCCAGTAATCCCAGCACTTTGGGAGGCTGAGGTGGGCAGGTCACCTGAGGTCATGAGTTCAAGACCAGTCTGGCCAATATGGCAAAACCCTGTCTCTACTGAAAATACAAAAGTTAGCTGAGTGTGGTAGTGCATGCCTATAATCCCAGCTACTATGGAAGCTGAGGCAGTAGTATTGCTTGAACCCAGGGAGCAGAGGTTGCAGTGAGCCGAGATCACACTACTGCCTGGGAGACAGAGCAAGACTCTGTCTCAAAAAATAATAAATAAATAAATAAATAAAATATTTTATAAATCCGGCTTTATTACTGTGCTACTCCTTGAGGGCAGAGATTGCTTGTTCCATGGTTTAGGGTAGATTAAACTATGGCATGGCGTAATCATTGCTATAATTGCTATTTTAAAATTTATTAGTTATTTATTTATTTTTAGAGACATGGTTTCCCTATGTTGCCCAGACTGACCTTGAACTCTTGGGCTCAAGTGATCCTCCCACCTTAGCCTCACAAGTATCTCGGACTATAGGCATGAGCCACTGTGCCTGGCTGTAATTATTTTTGAAAGCGTTGACATCTTTTGTCTTGAAAGATGAGTAGAAATGCATAGGAAAGAAAGGATAAGGTATCACATGTGGAGAGAGAACAGCATAGCAAAATCATGGAGCTGGGAAATCCAGTGGGGTTGTTCGGAACACAATTAATTCATTTCTAGAGTTTGGGTGACTAGGGGATAGGGATTGGAATAGAGGAATGCTAGAAGTGTGGCCAAGGATCAGTGTGAAGGCCCTTATAGGCTAAGAATTTGGACTTTGGCCAGGGTGCGGTGGCTCACGTCTGTAATCCCAACACTTTGGGAGGCCAAGGCAGGTGGATCATGAGGTTAAGAGATCGAGACCATCCTGGCTAACATGGTGAAACTCTATCTCAAGTACAAAAAGTAGCTGGGCATGGTGGCAGGCACCTGTAATCCCAGCTACTTGGGAGGCTGAGGCAGGATAATTGCTTGAACCCGGGAGGCAGAGGTTGCAGTGAGCTGAGATCGCACCACTGCACTTCAGCCTGGGCAACAGAATGAGACTCTGTCTTCAAAAAAAAAGAATTTGGACTTCATTCTGCAACAGGTATCCATTCACAGTTTTAAAGCAGAAAATTAATTAGGTCAAATGAGGGACTACTGGCAGCAATATTGAGAAAGATAGGAGTGAAGGGAGGTTAGAGGCAACAGTCCTTTTGTGAGTGGGAAGTGAAGGGAGAGACAGTTGAGAGAAAATTCAGAGTAGCAATCTTAGGATTCAGAGAACAGAAGGAGCTGAAGATTCCATCAAGTTTCTAGTTTGGATTGAGCATTCAAGCATGTAAGAAAAGAAGCAAGCAGGGGGAAGGAAGGAGAGGGGATTAATTCAATTTTAAATACTTTGAGTTTGAGAAGCCTGCACTCTCCGGGAGAGCATTGCATATGCAGCCGGTAGCCTGGAGGACAGGCTGGGGCCGGAGATACAGCTTGGGCTGCACCCAGGGAGATCACACGGAGAGAGAAGCGAAACAGCGGAGCCCAGGGGAAACGGAGATTCCCTCCCCTCTTTTTTAAAGTTCAATGTCTTTCTCCCTTTTATAGAAATTATCTAAAAACCAACAACAGATTCTAGTAAGTCGAAATGCCCATTTTTTCCCCCCAGAAATTCTTTAACTTCTGGCACTGTAAGAGGTGAGCTGGCACTCTGAGATTCTGGAGTGCTTGTCTGGGAGTTGACAACTGTGTAGCTTTAGGTAATGCAAGGCCTGTGGTGGAGTCAGCTCATCCAGGAGCCTGTTGACCGCTCTTGAAATGTCTGCACATGAATCCCCAGATGCAGGAGCCAGCCCAGCACAGACAGAGAAGCTTGAGTCAGAGCATCAACACAATGGGGCTTTCAACATTTTTTTTTTTTTGAGACAGTGTTTCGCTCTGTTGCCCAGACTGGAGTGCAATGACTCTCGATGTCGGCTCACTGCAACCTCTGCCTCCCAGGTTCAAGTGATTCTCCTGCCTCAGCCTCCTGAGTAGCTGGGACTACAGGCGCCCGCCACCACGCCCAGCTAAGTTTTGTATTTTTAATAGCGACGATGTTTCACTATGTTGGCCAGGCTGACCTCAAACGCCTAACCTCGTGACATGGCCGCCTCAGCCTCCCAAAGTGCTGGGATTACAGGCGTGAGCCATGGCGCCCGGCCTCAACATCCGTTTTCTTATTCACTGTCCTGAAATATCTGAAGACTTTGTAATGGCAAGTGGTTGAAGCATTTTCTGGTGGTGACCACTGGAGGGGAACCACAGGCCAGATGAATAAGATGGGGCTTGAAAGCACGACACGAGCCTTCAGGTTGGGGTAACAAGTTTTGAGTGAAGTCTTGGTGAAAAAGATAAGTAAAAGAATGAGAAGTTGAAGAATGTAAGAACTTATAGAAAAATAGTTATTGAAGGATCAAACTCAAATGTCTCATGACTAATATTCTTTGACTAAAATAAATCATTATAAACAATACATTAAAGACAATAGCAGAAGAAGTCTCCTGGGAGAAGGTCAGAGTTGGCTTCCTGGAGGATGTGGAGCTTGAATGAACTTGTTAGTGATGGGCAAGATTCGATGGGCAGAGAGAGAAGGGGAGGTGGATTATTACAGGCAGGGACAATTATGTGGTCAAAAAAGAACAAGCTTGCCTACAAATTGGAATGATAATTGGAAACATGCAGTGGAGATTTTAGTGAATTGGCCAGTTTTTAAAACAAACATAAATACAGATTTGTCGGTAAGCTGGAGATTTGGTTTTATAACCATTTCAGTTGATAGCAACTCTGATTTTTTTTTTTTTTTTTTTTGAGACAGAGTCTCCCTCTCTCAACCAGGCTGGAGTGCAGCGGCACAGTCTTGGCTCACTGTAACCTCTGCCTCCCAGGTTCAAGTGATTCTCCCGCCTCAGCCTCCTGAGTAGCTGGAATTACAGGTGCGCCTCACAAGGCCCAGCTAGTTTTTTGTATTTTTAGTAGAGATGGGGTTTCACCATATTGGTCAGGTTGAGTCTTGAACTTGTGACCTTGTGATCCGCCTACCTTGGCTTCCCAAAGTGCTGGGATTACAGGCGTGAGCTACTGCACCTAGCCGGCAACTCTACTCTTACAGTTGCTCAGACCAAAAATCCTTGCCTCATTTTTGGCTCCTTTTTCTCCCCTTCATGTCCCATATCTGATCTATGTCGAAAATCTTATTGATTGCACTTTTTAAAATTTATTTATTTATTGAGACCAAGTTTCACTCTTGTTGCCCAGGCTGGAGTGCAATGGCACAATCTTAGCTCACTGCAACTTCTGCCTCCTGGGTTCAAGCAATTCTCCTTCTCCAGCCTCCCGAGTAGCTGGGACTACAGGCATGCACCACCACACCCGGCTAATTTTGTGTTTTTAGTAGAGACGGGGTTTCTGCATGTTGGTCAGGCTGGTCTTGAACTCCTGACCTCAGGTGATCTGTCTGTCTCGGCCTCCCAAAGTGCTGAGATTATAGGTGTGAGCCATCGCGCCCGGCCAACTGTACTTTTAAAACATATCTGGAATCTGACTATCTCTTAGCCCCTCCACTGCTAATGTCTGGTCCAAGTTGCTACCATTTCTAGCCTGGAATTGCTACATTAGGCTCCAAACTGATCTCCTTGTTTTGTCCTTCCACTCATATATCTACTTGCAACATTGCAGCCAGAGGGATCCCGATGAAATGTGTATCAGATGGTATCAGTTGCCTTAAAACGTTTCCATGAGGCTGGGCATGGTGGCTCACACCTGTAATCCTAGCACTTTGGGAGGCCGAGGCGGATGGATCACCTGAGGTCAGGAGCTCAAGGCCAGCCTGGCCAACATGATGAAACCCCATCTCTACTAAAAATACAAAAATCAGCCAGGCGTGGTGCCACGTGCCTGTAATCCCAGCTACTTGGGAGGCTGAGGCAGAAGAATTGCTTGAACCCAGGAGGCAGAGGTTGCAGCGAGCCGAGATTGCACCACTGCACTCCAGACTGGGCAACAAAGCGAGACTCCATCTCAAAAAAACCTTTCCACGAAACCCCATCTTACTGGAGAGTAAAAGTCAAAGTATCTGTATGGCCTCTGAGGCACTGAGGCCTCTCTATCCATTCCTCTGTCATCTCATCTTCTGTACTCTCTGCCTCATCCTACTCTAGCTACACTGGCCTCTTACAAGGCACTCTCCTGCCATAAAGCCTCGGCTGTGCTCCACCTGGAGTGATCTTCCCACAGATAGCTGCAAAGTTAACTCCTGCCCACATGTCATCTTTTTAATGAGGCCTACTTTGGTCTCCTTAAATTGTATCTGTCCAGGCTGGGTGACGTGGCTCATGCCTGTAATCCCAGCACTTTGGGAGGCCAAGGTGGGCTGATCATCTGAGGTCAGGAGTTCAAGACCAGCCTGGGCAACATGGTAAAACCCTGTCTCTACTAAAAATACAAAAATTAGCTGGGCAGAGTGGTGCATGCCTGTAATCACAGCTACTCAGGAGGCTAAGGCAGGAGAATTGCTTGAACCCAGTAGGCAGAGGTTGTAGTGAGCCAAGATTGTGCCACTGCATCCAAACCTGGGCAACAGAGTGTGACTCTGGCTAAATAAATAAATAAATTGTATCTGTCCTTGCCTGCAATTTATACTACAAGAACGTACCTCCTCCTTGAAGTTATGTGGGAGAAATTTCTTCAGCCTTCCTAAAAAGGGTTGTGAAAATACTCTCATCCCACAACCAGCTAGAGCAGACCTCTTTGCTTCCAGAGAGTTTCAGTGTTCTGGCTTGGGACTCAGGTCTATGAGTCCAGTTGGCCTTTACAGTCAAATGCTGACCATAATATCTATTCTACTAAAATAAATAGAAATAAATGTAAGAGAACAGGCCCTTTTAACATAGAGACTTACTTCTTGATAGTTAAGAAGAATCCAGTTTTTTGCTATACAATTATATCATTTAAACCTAGTGTTACAGCCATTGCTCATAATTTGACTTTTCAGGAAATGAAAACATCTATCATACTTTAAAAGACTTGAATTGGGCCAGGCGCAGTGACTCACTCCTGTAACCCCAGCACTTTGGGAGGCTGAGGTGGGTGGATCACCTGAGGTCAGGAGTTCAAGACCAGCCTCGCCAACATGACAAAACCCAGTCTGTACTAAAAATACAAAAAAAACCCATTAGCCAGGCGTGGTGGCAAGTGCCTGCAATTCCAACTACTTGGGAGGCTGAGGCAGAAGAGTTGCTTGAAACTGGGAGGTGGAGGTTGCAGTGAGCCGAGACCGTGCCATTCCACCCTAGGCTGGGAGACAAGGGTGAAACTCTACCTCAAAAAAAAAAAAAAAAAAGATTTGAATTGTTCTTTCCTATTAAACCTTATGTATTAACACTTTAAAAAAGATATAGTTATGCCTTTAAAAAATTATAGAATAGGTCGGGTGTGGTGGCTCACACTTGTAATCCCAGCACTTTGGGAGGCCGAGGCAGGCAGAACATGAGGTCAGGAGTTCGAGACCAGCCTGACCAACATGGTGAAACCCCATCTCTACTAAAAATACAAAAATTAGCCTGGCCTGGTGGCACATGCCTGTAATCACAGCTACTCAGGAGGCTGAGGCAGGAGAATCACTTGAATCTGGGAGGCAGAGGTTGCAGTGAGCCGAGATCACACCACTGCACTCCAACTTGGGTGACAAAGCAAGACTCTGTCTCAAAAAAAAAAAAAAAAAATAATAATAATATATATATATAAAATAAGGTTAGAGTTCCTTAATTTTGCTAATATATACTTCTTCAAATATTATTATTTTCATTTCCTAAAGGTTTTAAATTAGCAAGATCAGAGAGATCAAAATAGAAATATACATTAACATGTTTCTTCTTTTTATTTTTTAGGTTTTTTTTTTTTTTTTTTTTTGACTAGTCCAATGCAGTAGTGTGAAAGGGGGAAAGAATAGAACAAGGAGTTTGGTCTGTAACTGACTGTGAACAATTGAGATAACTCACTACCTTCAGACCAGCCCACATGTTTCAACATCTCCATCTTTTCTATCAAAGAACTGAAGATCTGGAGAACGTCAGTGGCCTGCCTGAAGTCAGTCGACTGGTTGACCATAAGCTGATCCTGGAAGCCAGGCCTCAAGAACGCTAGTGGAATCATGACTGATTTCCCAGACCGCCTTCAAAATAGTTTGGGGGTAATGATTCTATTAGCCAGATTGTATTTATTTATTAGCTAACACTAGCTAATAAATTTGGGGAAAACCAGACCAAGCCACCATCACACTAGCACTCTTACATATGTAACGAGATTTAATTTGAAAATATGCAGAACCCTCTTCTATAAATTTTGAGTACTTGCTCTGGCAATTTACCTCCTGGCTTTAGCCCATTTATAATAAAGTATTAATTACCTCCATGTTCCTGTGTGTGCGTATGTAGCTACTTCTTAGGATTAATGAGGAAGAGTTGGATCAAAAGGAATGGGCTTTGTATTCTCAAAAATGGCTGAGTTTAAGTGTTCTCACTACAAAAGATAAGTATATGTGGTGACATTTGTGTTAATTCCCTTCATTTAGCCATTCCACGATGTATATATATTGCAAAACATATTGTACATAATAAATATATATAATTTTTCTGTCCATTTAAAATGATTAATTAGTGTTTTTAAAGGAATGAGCTAAATGTTCACCACGTAAAGAAACAATAGAGACTTCGTGGGTTGACATTATTGGAATGAAATAGTATCACCACGGTCACCAAATTGGGGCTCCTCAGACACTGTGGAACCAAGGACCTCTGAGCAGATTCCATCAACCTACTGTTTGTCTTTAAGATATTCTCGATGCCAGGTTGCTAGTGACATTTTGCCCCTCTCCTCCCCCTTTCCACCTCCAGTTCTCAAAAGTCACAAACATGAAGACAAGTTTTAACCACGTTACTCTGTTAATCTACACACTTACTTCAAGGAAAGAATAAACTGATAGGTGGGGCACGGTAGCTCATGCCTGCAATCCCAGCACTTAGGGAAGCCAAGGCAGGAGGACTGCTTCAGGCCAACAGTTCAAGACCAGCCTGGGCAACATAGTGAAACCTGGCCTTTACCAAAAAAATTTAGCCGGGTGTGGTGGCACAAACCTGCAGTTCCAGCTGCTTGAGAGGCTGAGGCTGGAAGATTGTTTGAGGTCAGAAATTTGAAGCTGCAGTGAGCCATGGCTGTGCCACTGCACTCCAGCCTGGGCAAAAAACAAAACCCTGTCTCTTAAAAAAAAGAATACATTGATGGTAAACTCCGGTCTCCAATATGGAATGGCGCAGAGCTGAAAATATATTGTTCCTTATCTGTGTTCTGTGCTAGGAGTTCATTTGTTAGAGTAATTGCAGAGATTTTGCAACTGTTTATGCAGCATTTGACATCCTAGATTTTTATTCCCATGAGACTACCATAGTCAGACTGTTTACGTCTCTTAGCAGTAGAACGAGAGTCACTTTATTATCTTAAATGTGAGCGCCCTTCATCTTGCCCTATTTCCTGATCACAAACCTTCACCAATGAATAATTGAGGAGACTGGGGAACTTTAGGTAGACCATTGTCACTAAGGTATAGCTGTTTTCCAGAAAAAGAAATTCTAAAGAAGCAAAATGTTTTTAACAAACTTATTCATGCTTACACCAAATTAAAGGGGGGAGCATGGCAAATTCTATTTTACAATTCATGGTCCCAGAGCCTTGGCTATTTGGAATGCAGACTCTGCCCTGTTGGCAGAGATTTGGAATCAATTTACAATGTGCGATATGATAACACATGTTCTGGATCAGTGGCAGTGGAATGTCTGGAGCTGTAATTCTGTCCGTCTCCCCATTAGCAGGAAGCCTTGCTAAACTCACAGCTGGAGACATGCCTAAAAAGAACTAGGTTCTTTGTATTGTGTGAGAGAGAGCGTATTTATAAAGGCAACACAAAACCTAGCCCCAGGGATAAATGCTAAATTAAAGCCATCCAAAATGAAACAGTACATTCATCACATGGATAAATTGGTATCTCGTCGAGATCACTACTTTTCTCAGCTAGAAGTGTTGCTCTCTACTCTCAAAAATCTGGGCTTCATGTTACAGGGGATGTTTAACAACATTAGAGAAAGAAAACCCTAGACCCACTGGTGGCAAGCAGAAAGTCAAATGGAAAGTGTTCATTTTAATAAGGCACGAAGGGATGTATACAAGAGTCAAACAATGTGAGTTGAAATCTGATATCCCTGAGGCTTGAGGTAAAAACGGACTCTTGGCTCTGGTGAGCCAAACATTAAGGAAACATGTAAGTGCGTGTAAGTGCAAGCATGAAGGTAGCAGAATTCAGCAGGCTTCATGAAGCCAAATGCTGAGCCTAGGCAAGAAAGACTGAATGTTGTTCTTTGAAAAGCTCTAAGTGATTGGCACATTGAGGTCAGCAGAAAGAATGATTTATATAATGTAGTCTTGCTTTCATCTCTCTCTTTCTTTTTTTTTATTTCTTGAGACAGGATCTTGCTCTGTAGCCCAGCCTGAAGTGCAGTGGTGCAATCACAGTTCACTGCAGCCTCAACTTCCTGGGCTCAAGTGATCTACCTGTCCCAGCCTTCCAAGTACCTGGGACCACAGGGGCACGGATACCATGCTCAACTAATATTTTTATTTATTGTAGAGGTAGGGTCTCACTACATTGCCTAGGCTGGTCTTGAACTCATGGCTCAAGTGATCCTACCCCCTCAGCCTCCCAAAGTGCTGAAACTGTAGGTGTGAACCATGGTGCCTGGATTCTCTCTCTCTTTTTTTTTTTTTGAGACAGTCTCACTGTGGAGTGCAGTGGCACGATCTCTGCTCAGTGCAACCTCTGCCTCTGCAGTTCAAGCAATTCTCCTGTCTCAGACTGTTGAGTAGCTGGGACTACAGGTGTGCACCACCACACCCAGCTAATCTTTTGTATTTTTAATAGAGCTGGAGTTTCACCATGTTGGCAAGGCTGGTCTTGAACTCCTGGCCTCAAGTGATCCACCTGCCTCTGCCTCCCACTGGCTTCTCTTTTCTTGAAGTTTATAGTGTTCTGTACTTTCCTAATGGCTTCCCACTTTAACGTTACTTACATAGACTCAGTACTTCTCTCATGATTATCCTGAATGAATGAATGAATGAATGAATCAGTGATCTATTCAGACTATGAAAGTACTGAGCCAATCATGGTTGATTTGGTATTTTTATACTATTTCATTAATTCACAACATGATCAATTTAATTATGGCTGGTTTAACATCACCAAAAATCTACTAAAAAGTCAATCTGGTTTAATAGTCAAGATAATATGATAGCTTCAGATGGGAAGATGATCATGATTTTACCATCACTTGTTCAAAATTAGAACTATAAGAATTTGTAAAATCATTGACTGATTTAGAGTATGATTTTACTCCAAATCATACTCCAGATTTAGAGTATGGTTACTCTGGTTAACTCTGCAGTCTTTTTGTAGAGGGAAACTCTAGTTTTCAGAGCAAGGATTTATAAAGCGTTTCTCAGTTGGCAATGTGCTTCCACACACATTTCATTGAATCCTCCTGACCTTGTACCCTTTTGTTCTCATATACCATTTGGGCTTCCTCTTCAGAGGTGATGAGAAGTATTTGGCGTTAATATTTGAGTAACGTTTTTCCAGAGTCCTGTCTTCATTACATCAACTTCCTCTGACAGCTAGAAAGACTGTCTTAGCCATTTCCTCTTCAGAGTCCTGTTCCCTTTGAGCCAGTGACCTGTGTACCAGTTTCCTGCTCCACAGATGCCTTTAGTGAGAAGAGTTCAGTCACTGACTCCCTTCTCATTTGGGTCACTTTTTTCTGATGACCCACTCTACAGTCTTCCAGTTTGTATCCCATTAAACCACACACAAGTTTCCCCCACTTTCCATTGAAAATTCAAAATCATTTGATAGAAAAAGACGTAAACTAACAAATTGCTTATGACCACGGCATCCCAAGGTTTTTGGTTCTCAGTTTCAGTTTAGGGGGACGATCGACATCAGCGCTGATCCTAGCACACCTTCCAAGTGGAACTGTATCTACCCCGCTCCCCAACCCCGCATCCGCCCTTACTCAACTTTACAGCCTCGAAGTCCCTTCTCCAGTCTTCTGTGTGTGTATAACATTCTCTTATGCCTTTTTTCTCTTTACAATATTTTTAAAACACTTTGTCATTGAGTATTTCTCATGGGAGCTATTGTAGTATTCTTTGCCATTTCCATGTTAGTGGATTTATTTTGGGTGTTTCCAGTTTGGAGTTATTACAGATAACATTGCCATAAATATCTGGTAAAATATTTTTCATTTAAAATTATTTTCTCAAAATAGAATTCTAAGAATACCACTGTGGCGAAGGTTATAGTATTTTTTTTTTTTTGAGATGGAATCTCATTCTGCCACCCATGCTGTAGTGCAGTGGCACAATCTCAGCTCCCTATAATCTCCACCTCCCAAGTTCAAGCTGGTCTCCTGCCCCATTCTCCTGAGTAGCTGGGATTACAGTCGCCCACCACCATATCTGGCTAATTTTCGCTTTTTTAGTAGAGATGGGGTTTTGCCATGTTGCCCAGACTGGTCTCGAACTCCTGACCTCAAGTGATCCATGTGCTTTGGCCTCCCAAAGTGCTGGGATTACAGGCATGAGCCACTGAGCCCGGCCAGGTAGTCATTTTTATGGCTGTTATTCTGTATTTGGGTTGCCTTCAGGAAAATGTACTGCCAGCGTGGTGGCTCAGGCCTGTAATCCTAGTGCTTTGGAAGGCTGAGGCAGAAGGATCACTTGAGGCCAGAAGTTCAAGACCAGCCTGAGCAACATGAGACACTATCTCTATTAAAAAAAAAAAAAAAAAAAAAAAAAAAAAGCTGGGCATGGTTTGCCACCTGTGGTCAAAACAACAAAAAAGTACCAACTCATCCTTTCCTTGGCACTGGAAGAGTGGGCTTCTTATTTCCAAAACTCTGTTTTATAACAATTACTTTTATTGCTGTTCTTAATTATTATGATAGTACATACAGTTACCTTAATTTGCATTTTGCAGTGAGGCTGACCTATCAGTATAAAATTTCAGGACTCAACTAATCTTTAACATGAAGGGAAAATAATTTCGCAGGAGGGTGGAGTAGGTCATGCCTTCAAATCTATGGGGCAAACTCAGAACTGGCCTCCACCTTGTGGGGAGAAAACCCTGGATTGCTGCGCAGTAAGGCGCCACCACCCTCTAGTCTGGATACTTACTTCATCTCACACAGATGATTGCCCAAGTCTCTTAACTAATTCACCAAGCTCCAAGCTTCAACTCTCCAAGTCATCTACCACACAATTTCCAGTTTGATGTGCTCACAGCGGACACGTGGACCTAGGGTGGGGACGAGGGCGGCAGGCAGCTCAGACTGGAATCTAAGTCTCCAGATCCTCAGCCAGAGTCCTTTCTCCTACATCTTGCTCTTCTCACTACTTTCCGGGAGTCCAGTGTCTCAGCAGGGCTGCTGGGCGATGCCGTAAGCCTTTCTCCGCAGCCCTCCGGCAGCAGCCGCCAGGACCACTGAGTGAGGTTCCCACACCCGCTGACTGTGATTCTGCCCCTCGGCTCGGGCGGCCCGGAGTCCTCGCGCCTCTGCTGGCGGCGCTTGTCTGGGCTGCGTCCTGCTGTTTCCGCCAAGCTACTGCTGGCAGTTGATTTGCTTCGCGTTGTGTTCTCCGCGTCCCGTTTGCCTCCTGCCTGGTTTCTCTTCCCGAGCTGACAGACCCTGCTCTCTGTGTGTCTGCCACGGCCAGCCAGGGTATGAGGATGGTGATTCTCATGTTCTCTGCTAGTGGAGGCCTTCTCTGATCATGTTCTGTAGCTTCTTTCCGAGGGAAAGGTATGGGGAGGTCTGTGCTCAGACTCATGTGGAGTCAGGTGTCAGGTTCTGCACACTGTGAGGATCCTTTTCAACCATCCAGCAGGCATTCCTCTCAAATCATTTAGGTCGTACTTTTGTTCTCTTCTTCTTCAAACGTACACACATACGCACATGCTGAATTTAGTCTGTTGTTGGCTCAAGATGTCATGGTTACTAGCACACAAGCACAAGCTCTGGAGCCAGACTGCCCGGGTTTGAATCCTGGCTCCACCACTTACATCTGTGACCTTGGGAAGTTACTTAACCTCTGCCTGTGTGAATGTTTGCTCCTATTATTGATTGATCCTTAAAGAGAAAGGGAGATTTTAGGAGGATAGACAGATCAGGCCTTACCCAAGGCACCCCTTTTTCGATTGGTGGTCAGTTTATTTTATAATTGGAGGAAAAGTAAGGAAGTCCTATCTTGGCTTGGGAGCCTGAAATTTCAACATGTTTCTAAATGGAAGAATTGAAATGGGGTCATTTTCAAAATATGAGGGCATTACTTTCATGTTGGTCTGGCATTAAAATTGACTTGGTGGATGCATTTAGTGGACCATCACCTGAGCTCTTTTGACACGCCCATTCAAACTCATAGGGTTTGCTTTCTCCTGGTTCTCACTTTGTTTGTCTTAATACAGAAAATAACAACAAAACAACATTGTATAGTACTTACTATGTGCAGGGCAGTCTTCTATAGCCTTACATATACGAACTCATTTTTCTGCCACAACCTGTGAGGCAGACTACTTTACACTTGAGGAATGAAGACATAGAGAGGTTAAGAAACTTGCCCACTGGGAGCAGTGGCTTACCATATAATCACAGCACTTTGAGAGGGTGAGGCAGGCAGATCATGAGGTCAGGAGATCGAGACCATCCTAGCTAACACAGTGAAACCCAGTCTCTACTAAAAATACAAAAAATTAGCTGGGCATGGTGGCACA